>CM042397.1:13793998-13969454 GCA_023634145.1 Thymallus thymallus | reverse complement strand
CATTCTCTCTCTCTCTCTCTCTCTCTCTCTCTCTCTCTCTCTCTCTCTCTCTCTCCTCTCTCTCTCTCTCTCTCTCTCTCTCTCTCTCTCTCTCTCTTCTCTCTCTCTCTCTCTCTCTCTCTTTCTTTCTAAACTCCTCCACAATGGCATTCAGTCATTCAGAATTTATTCACCTTTAGCGACATCCGTCTCACCCCAGGCTCACCCAGAGCAGACGAATGCAATAACAGACATGTCTGCAGGTCCCTCTCTCTGCGTTACTCTCTGCTGCAGCCTGGTCAGATGGGTGCCACTCTCTGAGCCAAGTCAAACACAGACATGTGGCTGCCATAGCTCACAGCTCGCACTTACTGTGCCCCCCAGGACACATAAACACACGCTCGCACGTGTCACAAGTTGGTATTATGCTATTACAGTTTTTCTGAATTGCTAAAACACTAAACCCCATTCTCTGAACCAAAATGCTCAGTGGCCTAAACCCATTTGTCGAATCAATCACTCTTTTGGCAAAACTCTAAACACATTCTTACTCACTAAAACACATTTCGCACTGTGATGCACTTGTGTTGCAAAATGGTAAACACAGGCGGCGAACGTTAAACACAACTACAACACAGTTGTCATCATTTACACACAACGACTCCAAATTGTTCACACTTTCTAATGATGTGATCAAACCAATTGTACAGAAATATAAACCGGTTCAGAGTGCACAGGTGGCACAGGTGTGTTGAATGTTGAAAGCAACAATGGATGGAAACAATCTGAGAGGCAGAGGAGGAAGAGTACGTGTAAGAGGGGGTGACGAGGAGGAAGAGAACGAGGACGAGGAAGAGCAAGACCAAGAACAGTAATTTCAGATGAAATTCAAGAAAATGTGATAGACCATGTTGTTGTTCATGGAATAACAATGAGGGAAGTAGGACAAAGAGTACGTCCCAGTTTGAGCTGATCCTCTGTGGCCACCGTAGTCAGGACATTCAGAGAAGAGAACAGGTCATTGTTTATTTTTATTTTGGCCATTGAAAGTTTACTGTATACATTTGATTCAGTACAACACTTTGTCAATAGAAATCGGACTCGGGAAAAAAAGTATACTTTTCTTACCATACAATATTTTACGTATAGAAGTAATATCCATGACTTATTTTTACTGTATGTATACGTTTGTAAGAGCATTTTCCCTTTTTGTAGAATTGCAAGACAACCACATGAGGGTAGAAGGACTGCTATGTTCTCCCAACAGCAAGAGGCTCTCATTGTTGACATGGTCCTTCAAAACAATGCCATCCGACTGCGTGAAATAAAGCAAAGAGTTGTTGAACACAATGTAAACTTTGAAGGAATCAACAGTGTCAGCCTTTCTACCATTGATTGTGTCCTCCAGCGCAACAGGCTACGCATGAAGCAAGTGTACAGAGTACCCTTTGAGCGCAACTCAGAAAGGGTCAAAGATCTACGATTTCAGTATGTGCAAGTAAGAGAACACTCAACCACTTTCAGCGCTGATGCTTACAGTACAATGCTATGCTACTAGCCTACTGTTACTGTAAACTGCACTATATTGTAGTGTATGTAAATCAGGGGTGCATACAAATACACTATTGCAGAAGTCTGTCTTTCTGTATCACTTACTAAACTACTTATTTATCTATTTTTATATAGAGAGAGTGTTTGAATTGGATTTCATGGAAAGGCCCCATGAATACATTTTTGTAGATGAAGCAGGGTTCAATCTGGCGAAGAGGAGAAGTAGAGGCAGGAACATAGTTGGCCAACGTGCCATTGTGGAAGTCCCTGGCCAGTGTGGTGGCAATGTCACCCTTTGTGCAGCCATAAGTGATCGTGGGGTTCTCCACCGTCATGCAACCCTGGGGCCATATAACACTGAACATCTTCTTACATTTCTGGATGTTCTTCAGGATTTTTTGTTTGAGAGTGAGCAGCAGTGCATCCTGTCTATGTCCTGGTTTGGGACGATGTCAGCTATCACTGCGGCGTCCGGATACGCGAGTGGTTCAACATCAACCAGCCATAAATAAACGTTTGCCTTCCACCATACAGCCCTTTCCTCAACCCAATAGAAGAGTTTTTCTCTGTGTGGCGGTGGAAAGTCTATGACCGAAACCCATATACCAGGGAAAACCTCTTACAGGCAATGGAATTGGCCTGTGGTGACATAGGTGTGGAGCGTTGTCAAGGCTGGATCCGGCACACCAGAGGGTTTTTCCCCCGTTGCCTGGCAAGGGACAACGTTGCCTGTGATGTGGACCAAGTCCTCTGGCCTGAATCAGAACAAAGACGAGATGCTGAGGCAGAATGAATCTCTCATTGACATTGATTTTGCAGTTGCACAACATTTTTGAGTGTAATGTAATTAATTTAGAGTTTTCTTTGTTCTTTGGGCTTTTTCAGATGGACTACTGTATTTTTTGCAAGTGAATATACAGACATTCAATACGGTATTACTTGCAGTACTTACAGTATACAATATATTCACTGTACTAAGTTGTATAGTAGTTACTATACTTTTTGTTTTAATTGCAAAATGTGTTTACTATATACAATTTAAAAAAAATTCTGTAACCTCATGCCCTGGATGCTGTGTTCTCCATTTTTTGATGTAGTGTCTAATGAATGCTCTGTAGTGTTTCTATATTGACTGGCTGTGTGTATGATCTGAAAGCATTGTTTGATTTTGAGCACAGATTAAATGGTTTTGAGGAAATTGTTTGATTTTGCCAGAAGAGTCAGGGGTTTTGTGAATGTAGTTAGAAGATTTGGTTTTGTGTTTAAAGTTTCGAGAAAATGGGTGAAGGTTTCAATAAATGTGTCTTAGCAATCGAGAAAAACTGTAAGTAACTGTGTGCTAGTTTTTAACTGTGTGAATCTGAATGCGTCTCTGTGTATGAGACTGACACGTGTGTAGTTTGTCTGTGTGTTTTTCTTCGTAGAGTATCTATGCATGTGTGACTGTATGGAGAAAGAGAGTGTGAGATCATGTTTGTGTTTGAAACACTAATTATGGCTGTGGTTCTCAAGCTAGCGCTCAAAGAAGTTTCCACTTGTGTCATTTCATCATCCCTCTGCCAGGTTTTCTCTGTAAAAATGACTCTCCCCGACCGTAATTTAGACTGAGGTTGATTTTTAGTGCTTTTTGCTCTGGAAAACTGACTTTTTCCCACTTGAGTAATTTAACAGTGCCATGCTATTTAAAAAGACTTGCTTTTTAAACCTCGAAGGAGTAAAATAGGACGCCTTTAGAAGAATCGTGTGATTCATTTCTATGCATAAAATGTAGTCTCTCCCATTAGATCGATCTCAATTTACTGTGTTAATCTCCTGTGAGTCAATGTACCCTAACGTGGATGTTAGCAGAGGATTTTAAAATTTTAACATAGGATTACAGTAGTCAGAATATGGAACAGTACAGTGAAATAGGAAGGGTATAAATCGCAGGCAGTTTAACACTCAACTACTCTTGGCTCACCATCACCAATGCGTATACACACACACACACACACACACACACACACACACACACACACACACACACACACACACACACACACACACACACACACACACACACACACACACACACACACACACACACACACACACACACACAACTCAACCTTAAAATACTGCGTTGAAAATAATGTAAAACACAGACATGAAGGATAGGAAACATCCCTAGAAGACAAACGTGTTTTTATTTCAGAGTCACGAATGATGCTCATCTACAGTGACTGTAGTACACAGTGGTTGTTAAATATCGGCCATCTTGTAAAATCGTCAATTCTTCAATTGGATGTACCTGTAAAATAAAATGGATGCCACATTGTGTATTTACAGTGTACTCAAATATACTGTATGCAGAGGGAAAACCCGTCCTCTGCTCTTGATTGCAGATGGTGTCCCACCATTATACGAGCAGTATAGCTACTGCGTTATTGTGGCTGTTATTTTTATATAACAACAGCTTAGAAGGCAGCGGAGGATGTCATTCACTGCCAGCTGTGTACTGGGAGTGGACAGTCAGGTCAGGTGCAAAGGTGGGTTGGAGAATCGCACACTCAGGAGTTGCGTGACTTTGGGGGAAGAGGATATTGTGCATGAACAAAAGGATGAAAGAGTGTGTTTGTGGCACCTGCCCAGGATTCTGGCATCGGCCCGAGGAGGGGAGGGGGCAGGGCGAGGTTGTGTCCGCTCACTACACCAGAGGGGCAATCTCGTGAAAGGTGATGAGGGGTGTTGGCAGCACCCCTCTCCCCCGTCCCTATCAATGTCAATGAAGCATCAGGACACCTCTGGGCGGGACAGATTTACATCCAGATTTACACCCTTTAGGGGGACAGATTTACACCCTTCCCTTCAAAGCACACTCTCGCCTGAAGGGACCCTGTGTTTTTGTTCCTCATCCCACATGGGCATCTTTTGGAATACGGGGAACAAAGTCACAGAAGCTCCGCAGCGCTGCAGCTGCCTAGCGACACCTTTATCACCCTCCTGAGCAAAATGAGCAAAAAGACCCTCTAAAAGGAAAAACGCTGAAGCCGTGCTTTCTTCCCTCCTCTTCTCCTTCTTTCTATTTCAACCGTTTTGTGCTTTGACAGAAGCCCAGCAGGACAGGAGGACAGCGAGCGAGCCAAAGAGCTAACTGACCAGATTGAGAGGAATTTACGAGCGAATAGATCCCAGGAAAGGAGAGGACATGGGGATGGAGAGTGGAGCAGAGCGGAGTGAGTGCGTGGGGGAGTAGGGGGAGGTTGGTTGATGGGTTGATGGCGAGCAGAGCAGTTGGCGGTTGGACGTTGTTTACGACACCCTGTTTTTGAGCTCAGCAGGAGGAGCAGGCCCCAGGCCCCAGTCGGGTGTTTACCATGGATACGCTGGGCCGAGTTTTATGGCGGGGAGCACAGCAGGAGGTAACACGGGGTGGAGGGGAAGGAAATGGAGGCTGGAGAGGAGAGAGGAACCCCCCCCCAATCCTCCCCTCTCCTTCCCCCTTAACCAGCAGGGGACTGTGGCCATTCAGTTTCCACCTATTTGTTTGGACGGTGGGTAGCCGGAGGGAGGAGGTCACAGAGGAAGTGGAGCTTCTGACCTTTGACCTCTCACGGGGTCGTCTGGGCTCTGGAGGGGGTACTGTGCTGCGGCTCTGTCACACCAGAGATACAGTAGGTCAATCTTCACTGACAGAAAAACACACCTGTGAAGGGAAGGTTATTGAGCTTTCTCCATCTGTCCATTTGTTTTGGTCACACTCATCACAGAGACTGATATTTTGTCAGAATAAAGCCAATGTGTTTAGTGCATTTATGTTTTGTTCACAGCTTTTTTTGTAAACCTTTTTTCTACTTATTTGTTCCTCTCTTTTCTATTGTACCTTCCAGCCTCTTCCCTGTCTCTCTCCATATCTCCCTTTATTGATGTTCTCTCCTTTCAATATCATCCTATACCCCCCTCCCACCAGGCCCTTGTCCTCAGGAGTTGCTTGTTCTTAAATCTCTTTTTTTTTGTTGATTCAGCTGAGAGGAGCCCCGTGTCATCTGGCCCATCTTATAGATGCAGGGCGGCTGTGCTCTACTGTGCCACAGTGATTGTGCGCGTAGTTACACATGTGAATGGGCTGCTGTAAATCCACCCGGGAGATTTAGGGAGCTCCAGCCAATGCCTAGTGCTGTCTGAGGGGAGCCTTTTTTCTTCAGCGCAGTGCAATGACAGGCTGTAAATTCCTCCCCGGCTGGGCCCTGGATCAAAGGAATGAAGGCTTCCCTCCCTCTCAGAGAACTGGCTGGGCTGCCTGGGTCTCTCTCTTTCTCTCTCTCTCTCTCCCTCTCTCTCTCTCTCTCTCTCTCTCTCGCTATTTCTCTCACTGTTTTTCACACAAATCTCAGAGAAAGTGTGTGTTAACTCCTGTTCAGATTTTGTTCGTCAATGCAATGCCTGCACATGAAATGCACTGTATAAGATGTTTGTAGAAAGATATAAGAAAATATAGAATTATGTTGTAGAATAAAAAAAAATAGGGTCAAAAAATACAATTGAATGAAACGCCTGGGTTAAAATGTGAATACAGTGAGGATGCAGACGTAAATAAAAAAACAGTCACTAACAAGAAAGAGACAAAATAACACCTCCATGTAATCACAGGTAATAATAATCACATTATGCTGTAGAAGAGCATTAGAGACAGCTTTAACGTCCACTGTAGCTGTCTATTGCTCTCTGCGGTGTGATGCTCTCTACAACTCTCTCTCTCTCATAGTCTACTATTGCCCCTTGCCACTTTCTTTTACACTCCATTGCACTGTGTGACTATATAATGAAACTAACTACATAATATTGCCATGTCAATCACACTCTCGCTCACATTACAGCGGTCACTTTAATCTTAATAGCTCACTCTATGGCTGCGTCCCAAATGGCACACTTTTTCCCAAATACTGCACTGTAGCTCCACCTCTACGTAACTCTATAGCTTTGTGTTCTAGCTAGCACCCTATAATTCCTTACTGTATCAATCTGAGGTTGGTTAAGTTAAACCAACAAACCAAATTATCTCTCTCTGAACTTTGAACTTGGTTTCCTCATAAATAAAATTCTGCTTCCTGCAGCCCCAAATGACCCTGAGTCGTACGCACACACTCATTTGTCAGATGTAGTCGTATGACCAGGAAGTACCATGAAAGAGAATACTTCTGTCCTATATGTTTTCAATTATTACAGCATTTATTGTCTCTTTTAGCTAAAGTTGTAAATCCATAGAAGCTGGTTAGTTTGCTTTGATGAAACATGTTCATAGACTGAGTGTAGTGTTTTGCCTATCTGGCATCATGGCTCTAGAAGTACAGTAACAGAGCAGAGAGCCTATAGGATTCGGATGTAGCCCTGCTCTCTCCCTTCAGTTAGCCCTGGGGCCATGTGCCCTCCACTAGGTTTGGCCATCCCTCTTCCTCCATTAAAACACAATCAACTTACAGGGAAGGCTGGGAGGGATGGATGGAGGAGTGGGAGGGATGGATGGAGGAGTGGGAGGGATGGATGGAGGAGTGGGAGGGATGGATGGAGGAGTGGGTGGGATGGATGGAGGAGCGTGTGGGATGGATGGAGGAGCAGGTGGGATGGATGGAGGAGTGGGTGGGATGGATGGATGGAGGAGCGGGTGGGATGGATGGAGGAGCAGGTGGGATGGACGGAGGAGTGGGAGGGAATCTAGAGGCAGGAGTAGGGATCGATCGGCCATCTGATTCTCTTGCAAACCAATACATCTATATTTGCTCTTTGCTTTAACCCCACCTCCTTCTCTTTTGCTCATTTTCTCATTCTCCCTCTTTCTTTATCCATACCCACCTTTATGGTTGTTTGTGCTCCCTCTCCCTGTTTCTGCCTCCCCTCCTTTATTCGCTTCTCTCTGTACTCCCCCTCTTTTCTCTCCCTCTCCGTCTCCCTCCAACACTCTCCATCATTTTATCTCTCTCTGCCTTACTTACTCCTCTGTCTCTTTCTGTGTGTGTGTGTGTGTGTGTGTGTGTGTGTGTGTGTGTGTGTGTGTGTGTGTGTGTGTGTGTGTGTGTGTGTGTGTGTGTGTGTGTGTGTGTCAGTGTGTGTGTCTGTGTGTGTGTGTGTGTGTGTGTGTGACAGTAGCCTCCCCATTGCTGTAATGAGGAGAAATGTGTCAGTGTAGCTGGGTTGGGGGTAAGGGACGGAGGGAGGGAGGGAGGGAGGGAGGGAGGGAGGGAGGGAGGGAGGGAGGGAGGGAGGGAAGAGGGAGGTGTAGTGTGCAGGCCGGGGGCCCCATCAGGCGGATCTTATGTCCCCTAATGAGCAGCAGCGGCGGCGGCAGCCATGGCAGCCACACTCACTCTCTGTCTCCCACAGCTCAGCCCCCTCCCCTCCTCCTTGGACCCTGGGGGCCCCCCACTGCCTTCTGTTTCACCTCACCACCAGGGTTCACACAGAGGTCAGAGCCCAGACACACTTCCTGTTGAAAAGGAGAGAGAAAGCCCTCACTCTCTCTCTCTCTATCTCTCTCTCTCTCTCTCTCTCTCTCTCTCTCTCTCTCTCTCTCTCTCTCTCTCTCTCTCTCTCTCTCTCTCTCTCTCTCTCTCGCGCTCTCTCCGCAGCCTCCCCTTTGTAAATGTGTGTGTGATAGAGCGAGCGAGAGAGAGGAGATTGTACAGGGGAGAGGAATAGGAAAACGGTGTAAGAAGTAGACAAAGGGAATATGAGTTCTTGGAGAAGAGGGTGGAGGGACTAGAGTCTCTGCTCTAGCTATGCACCACCATAAATCATAACCTCCCCGTACACTTAGGCACAGCCTCACACTCACACACTTGCCCCTTACTTCTGACCTCCCCAGCACACACACGCCTCATCTCGCACGGCTCCAGCCCTCGGCCACTGACAGATGAGCTGCTACAGTGACTGATCCCCACCGCTGTCTGGCAGCTTGTGGTTTAACCTGGCTCTGATAGACAGACAGACAGACAGACAGACAGACAGACAGACAGACAGACAGACAGACAGACAGACAGACAGACAGACAGACACAGACAGACAGACAGACAGACAGACAGACAGACAGACAGACAGACAGACAGACAGACAGACAGACAGACAGACAGACAGACAGACAGACAGACAGACAGACAGACACAAGGTGCTGGCTGATGCTCAGTGAAACTAACCCTAACTCTGTTGTTTTGACTCCTCTGTGATAGAGACACACAGACTGTGTCCCAAATGGCACCCTGTTCACTTTATAGCGCTCTGGTCAAAAGTAGTTCACTACAGGGAATATGGTGCCATTTGGAAAGCACACCATTTCTTAATCCTGGGTGGAGATAGATAATGCATGGTTAGGACCGTATGGAATGGCAAGGACACTCCAAATTTACACTAACATTGATGCAGTGTTACTGGCAACCTCAAGGGGGCCCTGTTTGGACTGTACTGTACTGTATCTATACAAAGGATCAATTCCACCACCCAAGCGTCACAGTCCTGTGAATGCTCATACATCTCCAGGTTGACTCCAGATTCCTGCCTGGGGGGACATCAGTCGAGGTGCAACTCACCGCTCACGGGGCTTCAGTGTTCTCCACAAACTGTCTCCGGAGTAAGTTCAGTTTTAATAAGCCTACTGTGAAATACTGTACGTACATGTACAGAATGAAAAAGAAATACTGGTACACTAGGCTACTGTATGCAGTGAAAATCATAAGCTGGAGTGTGCTGTATTGAGAATCCCTACTGGTTTGACATGCTCGCACACCCTCCCATCCAACACTGCCGGTACCAAAATGCAAATGGAGTGGAACGTCTAAATTTGTAACAACAGTGACCTTAATGCTAATGGCTACCGTGCTAACCGTAATGGCCGACAACGCGTCAGTGTTCCTGGGGAGCCGGCCTCGTGAAATATGGACGGGAGTGAAATCTAAATATACTTAGCATTGATTTTTCCGTTTCGATGAAAATGCACAACGTACCTTGAGGGCTCCCCTTAAATCAATTGAGGGCCGTGGAAAAAGGCCCCTGCTGGTGTTTTTATGGCCAGGGGCCGCCCAGGGGCCGCCAGACACCCTAATCGTCCCCTGGTCCCGGAAGCGACGCCAGCACTGTTCCAGTTACAGGACAATATTGTGTAGTTATTGAGTGCACTCTGGCCAAAGCTAGGCTAAGTGTTCTGCAAATGGACATTTCCTTTTGGCCACATGCATATCTACTTCAGGTTTGGAGGATGGGGCTCTCTCTCTCCTCTCTGGATGGAGAGGAGACACAATGGCTGGAGGGATGGAGAAATTGACGCGGAGAAGTGTATGTGTGTGTGAGCGGTGGTGTGTGTGTGTGTATACTAAACATCAATATAGAACCATCCATAAGCATACTGGAACAAATTGCAAAAATCCTTGAAGCTAGAGGTTCCTATCTCCCTCACTAACTTTAAGCATCAGCTGTCAAAGCTGCTTATCGATCACTGCACCTGTATATAGCCCTTCTGTAAATAGCCCATCCTACTACCTCATCCCCATATTTATTTTTTTACTTCCGCTCATTTTGCACTCCAGTATCTCTATTTGCACATCATCATTTGCACATCCATCATTCCAGTGTTAATGCTAATCTGTAATTTATTTCACGACTATGGCCTATTTATTGTCTCACCTTCCTAACCTTACTGCATTTTGCACTACATTTGCACTCTGTATATAGATTTTCTTTTGTGTTATTGACTGTACGTTTGTTTATTTCCCATGTGTAACTCGTCAAACTTGTTTTTTGTCGCACTGCTTTGCTTTGTCTTGGCCAGGTCGCAGTTGTAAATGAGAACTTGTTCTCAACTGACCTACCTGGTTAAATAAAGGTGAAATAAAATAAAAAATAAAATACAGTTGCAAACAGCCTCCCTGACAGTGAAGGACAAAATAGAAATATCCTCTTAATACTTCCAGGCACGCAGCACCAAAATAAGAATGATAGATATACCTACTATCAGCTCGAGACACCATCTGGTCCAAGTTAGCATCTATCTATCATTTACTCATTCCTTTACTGTACCTATCTCTTTTTTTCCCAGCCCTTTTGATAACCTATCATTCCCCATTTAAAATGCACTCTTTACGATGGCTTGTTTTGTGATGGATGCTATTGAATCTTTTGATGTTGTCCAGCAACGCCACAGTTTACGTGACTTTTCAGTATCAGTGTAGGGTAGGTTCCTGTGTATTCTGTTTGTACAGTATCTTTAAATATATTTTTATGGTATTTTCTGACTTTATTGAACAGATAGAGAAGATAACAGTGGGGAAAGATAGAGGTTGTGTCAAAGGGCAGTAGGCGGAGGCTTAGACTGCTTGACCACTCTAGGCCACCGTATGCATCCTTTGTAACATGTTAGTTTTAGTTTTTGTTGTTGTTGCGTTTGATACCTTCTGCCACTGCTGGGATGTAAATATCATTGGGTTTGAGGAAGACACTCTTCAGTATAAGTAAAACACATTGTTATTATGATTGTTATTATTCTGCTTACCGCACTGGTGCATTCTGGGAGACAGTCTGCCCATGACCTCCCAGTGACCCTAGATGAGCATGCAACCTCGATTTAACCCCTGTAGAGAAGAGAGGAGATCTGGACAGATGAGCTGTAGCTAAATTGAGAGTGTGTGTTTATGTGTGTGTGTGTGTGTGTGTGTGTGTGTGTGTGTGTGTGTGTGTGTGTGTGTAGGAGGGCGGGTGGGCTGTTATGTGATGGCGAGGGGACACCATTGTCTCATCGCTCGCCCACACTCACTTCGTCTCCCTTTGCTCGACATCGCCATGGTATCCTTTCTCCTCTCAGTCCTCTCTTTGTACATGTTAGTGTGTTTCTGTCTCACACACACATACACACACACACGTCTGTATGTCCAGTGAGTGATACAGCAGGACTATGACCTCAACGGAGGAGGGAAGAGACAGTTTCCTGACTGGATTACAGTTTTTTTCAATCACTTTAGTGCAATTTTCCCAAGTATGTGGTACAACTCGAAGCACAAAAATCAAAACGGATAATCAAAATGGCTGTTTCAAAACTCTAAGCACATTTTCAATTGACAAACCAATTCACAGTCACTTGTTCACTGCACCAAATAACGCTTTCATTTTGGATGGATATTCAATGTGCAAAGCTGTCATCAAGCAAAGGGTGGCTACTTTGAAGAATCTAAAATCTAAAATATATTTTGATTTGTTTAACACCTTTTTGGTTACTACGTGATTCCATATGTGTTATTTCATAATTGTGATGTCTTCCCTATTATTCTACAATGTAGAAAATATGAAAAATTATGAAAAATCCTGGAATGAGTAGGTGTGTCCAAACTTTGGACTGGTACTGTATATAACAATATACTCCACTATTTATAGGAATTTCATAGATACACTGTACCCAGCTAGCACATAACGTTCTGAGAACCATATGTTTCTTAGAGCTTCGCGAGAGCGTTGTTGTCCTTTAGTTATTTTGCATACAACCTGCACCACAACTTTCTGGGAATGGGGCAGGATATTTTCTTGGTCATTACTTTAACAAAACATTTCCTAAAAGTTCAAACATGGTTACATTTTTGGTCATGTTTTAGGAATGTCCTCCAACTGGTTTGACATTGGGAATGTTCACAAATAGTTCTGAGAACGTTAAGAAACAACGTTCTTCTATGGGAATTTTAGTATTTCAGCATAACCTTTTCTGCAGGTTTCCACATGGTTCTATTTAAAGTCATGTTCTCAGAACATTAAGAAAACTTTCCATAAAAACCACAAGAAAACATTAATAACGTTCAAAGAATGTTCTAACAATATCATTTAAAAACAGGCTTACTACAACAGTCGTAGGCCTGATTACCAAAAATGACGAGACAGCCTACAGGGAGGAGGTAAGGGCACTGGCGGAGTGGTGCCAGGAAAATTAACTCTCCCTCAACGTCAACAAAACAGATGAGCTGATTGTTGACTTCAGGAGGCAGCAGAGGGAGCATGCCCCTATTCACAAGGTGAAAAGCTTCAAGTTCCTCAGCGTACACATCACTGA
Source organism: Thymallus thymallus (assembly GCA_023634145.1). Lineage (NCBI taxonomy): Eukaryota > Metazoa > Chordata > Actinopteri > Salmoniformes > Salmonidae > Thymallus > Thymallus thymallus. Next base: position 13,956,874 of record CM042397.1, on the reverse strand, counting down.
CAATCTGAAATGGTCCACCCACACAGAGAGTGTGGTAAAGAAGGCGCAACAGCGCCTCTTCAACCTCAGGAGGCTGAAGAAATTCGACTTGGCCCCTAAGACCCTCACAAACATTTACAGATGCACAATTGAGAGCATCCTGTCGGGCTGTATCACCGCCTGGTACTGCAAATGCACCGCCCGCAACCGCAGGGCTCTCCAGAGGGTGGTGCGGTCTGCCCAAAGCATCACTGGGGGCAAACTGCCTGCCCTCCAGGACACCTACAGCACCCAATGTTACAGGAAGGCCAAAAAGATAATTAATGACATCAACCCCCCCGAACAACGGCCTGTTCACCCCTCTATCATCTAGAAGTTCAGTACAGGTGCATCAAAGCTGGGAACGAGAGACTGAAAAATCAGACTGTTAAATAGCCATCACTAGCCGACTACCACCCGGTTACTCAACCGTGCACCTTAGAGGTTTCTGCCCTACATACATATACATGGAATCACTTTTCACTTAAATAATGGAACACTAGTCCCTTTAATAATGTATACATAACGTATGTATATACTGTATCCTACTGTATTTTAGTCAATGACACTCTGACATACATTTCTTGATTCCTTTCTTTTACTTTTAGATTTGTGTGTATTGCTGTGAATTGTAAGATATTACTGCACTGTTGGAGCTAGGAGCACAAGCATTTCACTACACCAAACACTGATAACACATGTATTGCCCCCTGTCTTATGTTCAGAACCTTTGATTGTGCATTCATTGGAGTTGAACACATCTTTCACCACTGAGTCATGCATTAGTTTTCCTTCAAATACCACGAGAACATTTAATTTAGTCACCATCAGATAATGATAGGCTCGCAATTTAGTCATTTGAACTAACCTTTAATCCAATAGCAAAAAATACAACGTACCTTTTTTTAAACTTTTTTTTGAAGTGCTGAATAGAAGGAATAGTAGATGGTGTCCAATGGCAGGTTGTGAGCACGTAGAGAAATATGTCAGTATTGCAGGAGTATTCTAGCAGTAGGTTACAGGAAAAACACATTTGTGAAGCATTGGGTGTAGAACAACACAGCATTCTTCAAGATCACCTTTTCTATGTGACTTGTCAACTGATACAGTATCACCTGTATATGTATATTCTACCTTCCAAGGTAAATTGATACATTTATGATGAACAAATACAGAATTTTACAGTATTCAGCAATCATCAAATGATACTCTTTCCATGACATAGACTTTGTTAAATACACTTCAATCAGTGTAGATGAAGGGGAGGAATCAGCTTAAAGAAGGATGTTTAAGCCTTGAGACAACTGAGACATGGATTGTGTATGTGTGCCATTCAGAGGGTGAATGGGCGAGATAAAATATTGAATTGCCTTTGAACGGGGTATGGTAATAGGTGCCAGGCGCACCAGTTTGAGTGTGTCAAGAACTGCAATGCTGCTGGGTTTTTCACACTCAACAGTTTCCTGTGTGTATCAAGAATGGTCCACCACCCAAAGGACATCCAGCCAACTTCACACAACTGTGGGAAGCATTTGAGTCAACATGGGCCAGCATCCCTGTGGAACGCTTTCGACACCTTAACCCCGACAAATTGAGACTGTTCTGAGGGAAAAAGGGAGTGCAACTCAATATTAGGAAGGTCTTCCTAATGTTTTGTACACTCAGTGTATATAGGTAAACTAGGCACTATATAATTTTGGCTCAGTTTTGAGCACTTTGATTAAGTGATAGTTAAGTGTATTGTTGACAAATGACAAGAATATAGCATTGTGAGAAGCAGATACATACATTGAATATGTATCCAAATTGAACGCGTGATCTGGTGCAGTGAACAAGTGACTGTGAATTTGTTTGTTGTACTCAGTCAATTGAAGATGTGCTTAGAGTTTTGAAACATGCACCATTTTGATGATCTGTTTACATTTCTGTGCTTAGAGTTGTGATAATGTGCCATATACAGTATTGTCCTTTTGCATCAAAGTGATTGAGAAAAACAGTGCTGTATAAGGATATTGAAAGTGTAAGACTAACATATTTCTTGACGTGCTGACAACCTGCCTTTGAATTCAAATTATTTAAAAAAAATTTATGTCAAGTTATAGTCTAATACTGTTTGGAAAATTATCTTTACTGGAAAATTCTGCTCCAGCAATCACCACGAGCCCATCCTCCCCAATTGAGTTGTCACCAACCTCCTGTGATCGAACATGTCCCAGCAGGAATACATTATAAAAAATATTTTGATGTGTAGCCTAATCCAGTGATTGTCATGAATTTTGGGTTGACTAGTAGGCTATTTGTTTATATTTTACCGTCAAAATAGGGCTCCAGAATTTGTTTACATTTTCTGTTCAATAGAGATGAATTCACCTTCATCGTTATGTGCACTAATATTATATATAGATAGGCCTAATTCAACTGGTGCTAATTCACCACCTGAGGAAGTGGAAACTCAAAACACATTAGATCGCTCAATACAATCAAGAGGAGCACACAAGGGGGGAGAGAGAGTGTGTGAGAGGCTAACTCATTAGAACAGCTGGCTCGGGTGAAACAGGCAGACACAGCAGCAGGGCAGACACTTTTATTACAGGGATCATGAGGATAATGCATTTTACTGTTGAATAAATTCATGGTCTTATCCTCCCCCCCAAAAAAAATAGGATGTTTCGATTTGAGGTGCACAGCCAAGTCAAAGGGTCTCAAAATGGTCTCAGTCTGGAACCCTGTTATCCTTCTATCCAGCACTTCAAAAATAACCGTTTGGAAAAGTGTATCTTGTATTTCTATTTTCTTTAACTGGTATTTAAAATGACCTAATGGTGAGCCTATCATTATGTGTTGTAATTGTGACTACACTAAATGTTCTCAGGGTATTTCAACTGATTTTGCATGAATAACTCAGTATGAATGCACTATCAAAGGTTCTGAACATAAGATAGGGGGCATTACAAGTGTTATCAGTTCAGAGTATTGTACTAGAATTGTGAAAATACACCACTTAGATCTGAAAAATGCGCCAAAGTGATTGAAAAAAACTGTAACACTGTCCATCTCCTTGTGATATTGCGAGGGGTGAAAGTGAAAGATGAGGCGAAAAGACAGAAATAGAGTTTTGACAAGAGACGAGAGTTTAATTACAGACAGCAATACACTAAAGACAATAACCCGCGAGGGGTGAACAAAACATACAGGGTTAAATAGTGACCCGGATGACCAATGTGGAACAGGTGTGGGTACAGGTGTGGGTCATCAGGGTGTTGCTACCATCTTCCCCCGACCGCCGGTTAGAACGCCGGCAAGGATGAGCGCTGGAGAGGAGGAGGGACACTCAGTTACACTCCTCCTCTTCCTCCTTCTCCTCCTGTTCATCCTCTTCCTCACCTTCCTCTTCCTCCTCCTTATGGTACAATGATAGGAAATGAAGGGTCAACCTGACTGACTCTACTATCTCAGACTTTAGTCCAGTTTTGGCACGCCTCTTGGACAATCGATAACACTTTCTTCATGCGCTATCATCAGGTACCGTCTATATTCAGTTCCATCTCCTCTGTGATAGATAGATAGATAGATAGATAGATAGATAGATAGATAGATAGATAGATAGATAGATAGATAGATAGATAGATAGATAGATAGATAGATAGATAGATAGATAGATAGATAGATAGATAGATAGATAGATAGATAGATAGATAGATAGATAGATAGATAGATAGATAGATAGATAGATAGATAGATAGATAGATAGATAGATAGATAGATAGATAGATAGATAGATAGATAGATAGATAGATAGATAGATAGATAGATAGATAGATAGATAGATAGATAGATAGATAGATAGATAGATAGATAGATAAAGTATACAGAAAGTCTGGAGTGCAAAAAGCTATAGAAAGGCATTGCATAGTATGAGTGAATGACTGAATATGTACACTATACATTATAGAGTGTTAGCATCACCAGCATCACCAGCTTTTATGTTGGCGCCCCAGCACACCACAGACTGGTAGAAAGTATGCAGTAGTTTACTGCACACGTTGAAAGACCTGAGCCTCCTCAAAGAGTCGGCTCTGACCCTTTTTGTACAGGACACAGGTGTTACCAGCCCATTCCAGCCTGCTGTCCATATGGACTCCCAGGAACTTGTATGAACCAACCATTTCCACATCCATCCCCTGTATAGGGATTGCAGTCGATTGGGCCTTGGTTCTCCTGAAGTCCACAACCATCTCCTTTGTTTTGCTGATGTTGAGCTGAAGGTGGTTCTGCTCACATCACACCACAAAGTAATTGATTGTATTCCTGTACTCCTCCTCCTGCCCACCCCTGATGCACCCTACAATTGCGGAGTCATCCGAGAACTTCTGCAGCATGTTTCAGAGTTATTTCTGATTTCCCTGGTGTACAGGGTGAACAGGAAGGGGGACAGGACCGTTCCCTGGGGGGCCCCTGTGTTGCTCACTGCCCATTCTGACACACAGCTCTGTAGACGCACACATTGTGGCCTGCCGGTCAGGTAGTCCGTAACCCAGGAGACTAAGGGTGCTTCCATTTTTATCCTCATCATCTTCTCGCCCAGTAGCAGGGGCTGAATGTTGTTGAAAGCACTGGAGAAGTCAAAGAACAAAACCCTCACAGTGCTACCTGCGTTGTCCAGGTGAGAGTAGGCCCTCTGCAGAAGGTATGCAAACTGCAGTGGGTCCAGTGATGAACACACCAGGGATCTGAGGTGAGCGAGGACTAACCTTTCCAGGGTCTTCATGATGTGGGATGTTAGCTCTACAGGTCTTAAGTCAAGACAGTGGGGTGTGCCTTCTTGGGCACTGGGACCAGGCTGGATGTTTTCCACAGCACAGGGACCCTTTCCAGGCTCAGGCTAAGGTTGAAGTGGCGCTGGAGTATTCCACACAGTTGGTCAGCACAGACCCTAAGCACCCTTGGGCTGATGCCATCGGGGCCTGCCGCTTTCTCCTGATGAAGTCTCTCCAGCTCTCTCTTTACTTGGTTGGTGGTGAAAGCCAGCCCAGGTGGGGAGGGGGTCGCTGATTGTCACAACGGAGGTGTCGTGTGCAGAGAGCTGGAGGGCGGTGGACAGAGCTCATATCGAACCTGTTAAAAAATTGGTTCTGTCCTGGGTCCCCTCCGTCTGCCCACTGTTTGACTTTTTGAAGCCAGTGATATTTGTCATACTCTTCCACACCTCTCTCACCTGGCTCTGCCTCAGCTTGTCCTCCATCTTCTCCTTATACACTCTCTTCCCCTCAGCAATCTGCAACTTCAGCTCCCTCTGGACGCATTCAGCATTCCCTCTTCTCATTCAGCAGGGCCTTCAGGTCGCTGGTGACCCAGGGTTTATTATTTGGAAAACAGCGTACCTTCCTGGTGGGTACGGTGTTGTCTAGACAAAAATGTATATAGTCTGTTATGCAGTCAGTAAGTCCATCAATGTCCTCCCAATGAGCCTCACAGAGCACATCCCAGTCTGTTGTCTCAAAGCAGTCCTGTAGGGCCTCATTCGTCTCCGGGGACCATCTCCTAATGGTCCTAGTGGTCGCTGGCTGCTGTTGGACCATAGGCTTGTGAGATGGACAAGGTTGTGATCTGATCTACCAAAGGGAGGGAGTTGCATGCATCCTTCAAATTAGCATATAGCTAGTCCAGAGTTGTATTATTCCTGGTTGGGCACTTCATGTACTGTTTGAACGTGGGCAGCGTTGAATAGAGAGAGGCATGGTTACATTTATTTTTATTTAACCTTTATTTAACTAGGCAAGTCAGTTAAGAACAAATTCTTATTTACAATGACAGCCTAGGAACAGTGGGTTAACTGCCTTGTTCAGAACAATGATTTTTTTAAACTTGTTAGCTCTGGGATTCAATCCAGCAACCTTTCAGTTACAGGCCCAACGCTCTAACCACTCGGCTACCTGTCACCCAGGAAAGGCAAAGAGGCACTGAGATGCGTTGTCTGTAACCTCCCGATAACAGAGTGGATTTCCAGTCACCTCAACTGTAACCACTCAGTGAAGTGAACAGAGTCGCCGTCCATCTGCAGATTGACTCGTTGGCCAATTAGAGTGGGGTTAGAATGAACTGGTTCTGATGGGACTCCACTGGGGTGGCCTTATGTAAATCACCATGACAACCAGGGCCACCTAGAGGAAACACACACACACACATTTACTTGTACCTTAATTGTACTGTTTACCTTCAATAGCATTCTTGTTTCACTGTGATATACTCTCAATAGTATTCTTGTGTTCTAGATTTTCCTCCCCCTGGTCTGGAGGTGTTGGTGCCCGCTTTAGGCCCAAGGATCCCCCTTCCTACGGCCAGAAGTCTGATTGGATCAACATGCAGCATTTCTCCACGCAGGTCTAGCCACAGAGAATCCCTCTTCTCATTTTATCCCCGATACTCCATTATGTCAGTATCTCTATGTCTCCATGTCTTCTAAACCCAACCAGCTCAATAAGAACTCATTGAATTAAACATGGAAAGTGTTATTTAGTGGTGCAATTAAGCAGGGAGATTGGTCCCAGTCACCCTAGCCTGAACTAGCCCTAGTCAGCTACAGTCAGACTGATGGGCCAGTATCATTTAGATAGAACTTCATACAGCTGAAGGTCTGGGTCCTAATACTCCTTTCTGCCTCAGCACTGCGTGCCAGAAGTGGCTAGACATATGCCCGTTTAAAACATAGTAAAGTCTAAAGCCAGGCTCTTTTAATGGAGCGTCTAGGACTCTATATGATGAAGAGAGAGAGAGAGAGAGAGAGAGAGAGAGACAGAGAGAGCGAGAGAGAGAGAGACAGAGAGAGAGAGAAAGAGAGAGAGAGAGAGAGAGAGAGAGAGAGAGAGAGAGGGAGGATCAATCTCTTTTTTTTTACAGGGCACAATAAAGGTGTCTTTCATAAATTGTTTAGAGATGGTGCCCTCTCAAAGCCAGACGATAATGTACCCTTGAGCAACTGGGATAAATCTTCCACCCCAGCACACACAGACAGATAAATAATCACACACACACCAACAAACAGACAACACACACACATACAGTAAATGCAAATACAAACATGGATTCTACACACAAAAACCTAGACACAGATACACAGTTTGACAGTATGAGCACAGACACTGAACCACACAGTTCTTCAAGGGAAAAAAACACATGCACTACATGGCCAAAAGTATGTGGACGTCGAAAATCTCATTCCAAAATCATGAGCATTAATATGGAGTTTGGTCCCCCCTTTGCTGCTATAACAGCCTCCACTCTTCAGGGAAGGCTTTCCACTAGATGTTGGAACATTGCTGCGGGGACTTCCATTCAACCACAAGAGCATTTGTGAGGTCGGACACTGGTGTTGGGCAATTAAGCCTGGCTTGCAGTTGGCGTTCCAATTCATCCCAAAGGTGTTAGATGGGGTTGAGGTCAGGGCTCTGTGCAGGCCAGTCAAGTTCTTCCACACCGATCTCAACAAACCATCTCTGTATGGACCTCACCTTGTGCACGGGGGCATTGTCATGCTGAAACAGGAAAGGGCCTTCGCCAAACTGTTGCCACAAAGTTGGAAGCACAGAATCATCTAGAACGTAATTGCATGCTGTAGCATTAAAATTTCCCTTCACTGGAACTAAGGGGCCTAGCACAAACAATGAAATACAGCCCCAGACCATTATTCTTCCTCCACCAAACTTTACAGTTGGCACTATGCATTCAGGCAGGTAGCGTTCTTCTGTCATGCGGCAAACACAGATTTGTCAGTTGGACTGCCAGATGGTGAAGCGTGATTCATCATTCATCATTCCCAGAGAATACGTTTCCACTGCTCCAGAGTCTAATGGTGGCGAGCATTACATCACTCCAGCCTACGCTTGGCATTGTGCATGGTTATCTTAGGCTTGTGTATGGCTGCTTGTGCATGGAATCCCATTTCATGAATCTTCTGATGAACAGTTCTTGTGCTGACGTTGCTTCCAGAGGCAGTTTGGAACTCGGTAGTGAGTGTTGCAACCGAAGACAGACAATTTCTACGCGCTTCAGCATTTCGACATCCCGTACTGTGAGCTTGTGTGGCTTACCACTTTGCGGCTGAGCCGTTGTTGCTCCTAGACGTTTCCACTTCACAATAACAGCATTTACAGTTGACTGGAGAAGCTCTAGCAAGGCAGAAATTTTACAAACTAATTTGTTGGAAAGGTGGCATCCTGAGTCACTGAGCTCTTCAGTAAGGGCCATTCTACTGCCAATGTTCTCAATTTTATACAGCTGTCAGCAACGGGTGTGGCTGAAATAGCTGAATCCACTCATTTGAAGGGGATGTCCACATACTTTTGTAGTGTATATAGTATATTGGGCCTCTGCAAAGGGCCAATACCAACATAGTGAAAACCAATAGGCCAACAATGTAAGGCCCCAGACATTTTAAATCTAATATCTCCAGTAACCCAATAAGAGCACTTTCTTTTGTCTGATGTGTTTTAGCTGACAAGGTGTCCCACCACCCCCAACCTTCCATCCTCCAAGACTCCAACCCTCCACCCTCCCACCAGTCTCTGTGGATCTGATTAGGGCCTTCATCCACCTACACACACACACACACACACACACACACACACACTAACCACTCTAACCCTCAAACACACTTAGAAACACACCACATACACACACCTCATGAATCTGTCACCCTGAGCTCCAGTGGGGCCTTTGAAGCAGCCGGGGCTAAGGAACGTTAGACAGCAGGGGGTTGGGTGTTTGGCCACCTGGGGAAATCAGCCACAGTGAATGGGTGCTGGGACAAATAAGGCCCTTTACCGTACTAAAGATAGGCAACGTAGTGACACACGCACACAGACAGGTACACACAAACACACACACTCTCTCTCATACACCAGTGCGACACCAGTGACACCGCTCTATTCCATATTCTGTTTCACCTATTTTCTCAGTAGAATTTGATTATATTGCTGGCTGTGTTGAAATAGAATTGAGGCTACCTGACACTGATATATTTGTTCCAGATTCAGCAACGTTGAGGCAATGTTTTGTGCCAGAGGATGCAACGTTTTGGGAATGTTTTGTGTCAACTGAGGCCACCTCTCTGAGATGTGTTTGTGTCAGCTGTGGCTGGAACATAATGGAGTCAGCGCTGGCCACCGACTAGGAACATTTAGTGTCAGCTAGCCATTCAGTGCCAGCTCACGCAGAAGTGTGGACTTGATCTGGGTGTCTGGTTGGCACCCAGTGTGTGTGTGTGTGTGTGTGTGTCGCACGTCCCCTCTCTCTCTCTCTCTTGGCAGCTGTCCCATGTGCTCTGCCAGGCCCCTCCCCCTCTGCTCTCTGTGCCGCCACAGTCAGGAATCTTCCAGAGTTCATTTCTCCCCAGGCTCATACCCAGCAGCCCCCGTTAACCAATCACAGCACTCCTCTCTCCCTCTGCCACCCCACTGGTGCTCAGACATGCATCAGCACACAGCCACTGGTACCAGCCTCCTACTCTCTCTCTCTCTCTCTCTCTTTCTCTCTCTCTCTCTCTCTCTCTCTCTCTCTCTCTCTCTCTCCTGTCTCCTGTCTCCTGTCTCTTGCTTTTTGTCTGTCTTTCTCACTCTTTATCTCTCTCTTTCCCTCTCTTGACCCTCCCATTTTCTCTCCATTTCTTTTACTCTTAAATGTGCTCCTCAACATTCCTCTCTCTTTCTCCTTCCCCCCTAAACTCCTCTTTCACTCTCATGCTCTCTCTCATTTTTCTCCAACCTTTCTTGTTGTTTCCTGTCTTCTGCAATCTCTCTATCACCTTCCTTTTACTTCCTATCACTCCCATGCTGTCCTCTATTCAGTCCATCTCTCCTCTTTCCTCCCTCTATGCCATGGGGAGATAAGAGAGGCCTTGCTGACATTGTCTCCCTCTTCTCCTCACCTCAATCAGTCAGAGGGAGAAACAGCCCCTCTCTCCTGCCCTCTGGAGGTAGCTTTGAGCAGTTCGTCTGGCACCATTTTGTTCTTCTCATGGTTTGCTTTCAGTAGGCATGTAAAGTGGGCAAATGTTTTGAAGCAGAGAAGGTACTACCTGATTTTTGGCAATGAGAAAATGGCTACAAAAAAATCATCCTGTATGTGAATTTTGCCTGTCTGTTTCTCGCTGTTCCTCTCCCTTCTCATTGCAGCCTCATGCTTGTTGTTGTTTATCTCACTTGGGTTCACTGACATGGAGTCCCCTTCCTTCCAATAGGGCATGGTCTAAACGTGCTGCTGTCTTCGATACACTGATTAGGATTCTCATAGCATTAACTGCAAACTGGACTCCTTGCCGATATAACACATCTCCTTGAGCTCACAATGGAAACTCAAAGGACACGGCCGCCATTTTGGAGACTGACTGGACAGTTTCCATGAGATATTTCACACCCCAAAAAGGAGGTTGCGTGACATTTGGAGGTCTGCTGGGAGAGGAGCTGACATTATCTCGGAACAGCAGCCTTCCACCTCACACACACACACACACACACACATACACACACACAGTCAGGATACCATTGTGGCGTTAGCACATGTCCCTTTTCCTCTTACTGACATGGTAATCAATGGCTGAGCGATGCTCTCAAGGACAAATCACCCTAAATTAAGTTTAGGGCCTGTTGACGAGATAATGGGAAAGCAATCCTCTGTTATGGCGCTGTATTGTGCACGCTGTATATAATAGCAGCCCATCTTATGGTGTCAGTCAGGCTCTGTCTCTTGTACTGAGTCTGCACTGTTGCAATGGTTCGGAAAACTACTGTTGGCTGTTTTAGGGTTTGGCTGAACTAAAAGCCTGCAAACCCTATGGCTTTCCATTAGGAAAATGGTGACACAACAAATAGGTGTCATACTGTAAAATTATTATTACTGAAATGAATGTATTACCCTGGATATTGCTGCTGTTCCTACATTGAATGATGAACATGTTTCATGGCCAATAATGCAATGAAAAGTATAGATTAATTGATTGGGATTGGTTCATTGATTGCTTTTTCAGCTGCTGTCATTTTGATTGACCATAATTGCAGTTGTTATAGGGAGTGTGGTGTGACGTCTTGTATTTAGCAATGCTGAAGACAGACTTACAAACAGACAGACCGATTGATGAATTGATTTATGGTACGAAAGCCTGCTGGTAGATACCATATTTTCTTTATTTATTTTACCTTTATTTTACTAGGCAAGTCAGTTAAGAACAAATTCTTATTTTCAATGACAGCCTAGGAACAGTGGGTTAACTGCCTTGTTCAGGGGCAGAACGACACATTTTTACCTTGTCAGCTTGGGGATTCGATCCAGCAACCTTTCGGTTATCATCCCAACACTCTAACCACTGGGCTACCTGCCGCCCCAAGCTCAATGTCACCCAACCATTCTTACAGCATTCTCCCATTGTCAGCACTTCATCTGGGAGAGTGTTGCACCAAGCCAGACAGATTTACTGTCGCTGGTCTTTTATTAAAACCTTCATTTAACTAGGCAAGTCAGTTAAGAACAAATTCTTATTTACAATGTCAGCCTACCTACAGGGTCAGCCCGTGGAGCAAATTAGGATTAAGTGCCTTGCTCAAGGACACATTGACAAATTTTTCACCTTTACGGCTCAGGTATTAGAACCAGCAACCTCTCAGTTACTGGCCCAACGCTATAACCGCTAGGCTACCTGTCTACCTTGTGGAACCAACACCATACCACCTCTGAGGAGCCATGTGCCAGACAATTAGCTTTTGATTGACAGCTGTCCCAATGCTCTTATTTCATGTTTTTATTTTTACACACATTTGCTGTAGCGTAAGTCTGCATAAACCACCATCAGTTATCGAGGTACTTTTGCAGCCCCCTTTCAGTATGGTTATGAAAAGCAGCACTACTGATCATTAGTATGATCTCCATGACAACCCCACGACTGATAGGGATAGGGCGGGTTAATGTGATTACCTGTAGGGAGGAAATTGACATAGTGCTCTGTGGGGGTGAGTCCAAAACCTGAATATGCATATCGATGGATGAGGAGGAGGGAGGGAGAGAGGTAGGGGGATGGGCTGTGAGGAAGAAGAAGGGATGGAGAGGGGGAGAGAGGTATACGAAAGAAGCAAGGAGCTTGAGTTTGAGAGAGTGAAATGTGAGGTTACACTGCCCCCCTGTGGAAGTATCTAAGACTGCAGTAGTGGCGTGGTTTATTTTTTTGAACAATGCTGTTGGCTGAAAAGGTCCCTAATATTGTTGCTGCCAAGTATTTGATCTATCATCCTTTCACACTGTTATTTTTAGTTTTGTCTGAAGGCCCAGCGACTAGTTTCCTTTGAAATCTCACAAAGGGTTTCTTCTCTTACACTTGGACATTTCACTGCCATTCTCTCTGTCGCCTTCATCACACATAAAGGTTAACAATTCAATAGCAGGTTAGAAAACAACTTATTTTAGGATATAAGTCATATTTTCAATGTAGCATTTATAAGAATGTACATTGTACACTCTCTTCGTGTACTAGACTTCACAAGGATAATCATGTAGCCTAGTACGAGGAGTCACGACTTTGCACATTCAATTTCAGCCTGGGAGATTTTATTTCCAAGCCGTCTTTAAGGATATCCATACATTGTAATTATCTATTATTACGAAAAAGATGAGTAAGGTTTTGGGACAAAACTCTCTGGTAATTAATGGCTCTATCAATCATAATTATGTCCGTAGCTTGAGATTGGCTTTTCCAGCTGCTGTCTCCTCTTCAATTTATGTGAATCGCAGCCAGTGTGTAATTGCAAAGTTGGCTCCCTTTTCCAGTCCTTTTTGAGATGCAGACCGGTTCCTCACAGTTCTCACTGACAATGAGTCAGCCCTCTGTGGAAATAAAACAGTGTGTGAGTAAGTGATTTGACGTATATGTTTGAATCTGGGGTCCTGACTTTGCCAGTCAGAGTATAATTGAGTTATTAGTAAGAGCTGTTTGAATTTAAATGCAAGTGGTGCATGTAGGCTGCTGAGAACGGAGCGAAGCAAATGGAATGGCATCAAACATGTGGAAACTATGTGTTTGATGTATTGGATGCCATTCCACAAACTCCACTCCAGCCATTACCACAAGCCCTGCCACCCCAATTAACGTGCAACCAACCTCCTGTGATGTAATCCTATAAGACTCCTACTGTACCTTTGTAAAGAGGTGACAATCTCTTTTTTAACATGAACAGGGTTGTATCAAATGATTGAAGTAAAGACAGGGACAGAATTCAATCATGAGCTATGAAAGTATCTCCATGGTAACCTATACTGCCATCAGACAGGTGCAATGAGTATGCAGATGTGATGCATGTTGTAGTTTCACCAGTGAACAGCAGGGGGTGCTATGACATTTTGGGTCCGGGGAGGGCACCGTTCAGCCATCTTGGAAAAGATGACCTCAAAGATGAGACAATGCCATGCTATTTGTGGACCCCCTCCCTTCCTGTCCAGTATAATGATTAAGTGGGTGCATAATATATGCTCACATCTACCAACACTCCTAAATAGACATGAGTCATGGAGCTTCAACAAGAGGAGGGAAGGTGACAGAGGGAGGGCGAGTTGTCTTGTCTATTTATCATACTGATATATATCCTCTATCCTGCCTTTGAAAGGTGAATCCCTCTGATGGCCATAACATATGTTTACCTGGAGGCCAGCAGAGGTGAGGTGTTAGGGCAGCTGGACAGTCATTAACCCCTTCTTTACCTGAGCCTGCCGCCCCAGGCCGCCTGAGAATAGATATGCTCAGTTTGGCTGTAATAGTACATTTCTCTCATAGGAATCACATCTGTCCCAGACTATCTGATTTGTAAAACTAATTGGTTCTTAAAAGTGACATAAAAAGTGTCTTTGTGTCCTGATCTGCCTTCAATTAGAAGTACCACAGGTGCACTCAGAATGAAGCATAAATCTATATTGATAGATTCGAAAACACTCTCCCATTTCCTTATTAATCATTCCATCCATCCCCCCTCCAAATCCTTTGGATTGTTCTTTTGGTCCACAGCCTCATCACAGTAGCGCAAGCCACTGAGGTAAACCTGGGGGCGAGACATGCCCTCCAAATGAACCCATATTTGGGTTAGCCCAGGTGTTAATATTTACAAACGCTAACTCCTTAAACCCTCCACTTCAAACAGGCCGCCCGTGGCCCTCAGAGAAAGCTCTTTGTGGGCCACTCACACGTAAGCTTTGATGGTGAGATGGAGTGTTTATAGTGGACAAATCCAACCATTCATCAGGCATAACTTTAGGCCTCTCTTATCGCATGCTGCTAAGAGGGGTCCTTGCTTTATGGTCTGTCTATGGAGAGGTGGAAAAGGATAATGTAGGGGCCCAGTGCATTCAGATTGATGGTTATTGTCCACTACCATACTGTTACTATACAGGTTATGGCAGTGTTGGCATCTCTGAAGTTGGAACTGGGAAGTGCAGTGACGTGGCAGTGACGAGTGAAGTAGCATTGGGCTTGTATGAGTTTCCCGATTACAATCGGAAGCACATTGAGACCTAGTGGGAAAGGTTTTTATAAATGCAATCATCAATGCTGGGAAAGTGTCTGTAGGGAGTGGATCTGAGGTGGTCATCCCTGGCAGGTCATCCCTGGCCATGACGTTTTTGTCATGGCCAGGGATGACCTGCTAGAAGTTGGGTGCGGTTGTGGTGAGGCCAAGTATTAGGACGCTTGTATATGCTTCTTAAAACCATCCATCTCCTTCTTCCTTACACACACCCACACACACATGCACGCCCACACACACATGCACACACACAAACACACATGCACACACACACACAAACACAGTCATCCTGGAATGGCAGATGTAGCAGCCTGTTGCTAAGGGGAAAACATTCATATTTATATCTCTAATTTCAGAGCTCTTTCCCCCAGCATCAAACAGGCTGTGTCTCCCTCCAAATGACCTGATGAGTGCCATAAAACTCACACACCATAAAAATTGATTTGAGGGGAAAGAGCACAAATGGAGACAGAAACCACGTTTCTATACAGTTTTTATGTCATACCATATAAAAAAAATCATGGCAGCTGTGATGGAAACAGGAAGTTTCGATAAAATGTTATAAATGCAGTCAGATAATTTGTTCGTTTGACATGGTGGGATCTTTTTGTGTCTGTAAAATTAATTATGCGGAAGAATGGCGACGAATCGAGATGATATGTTGTGTGGTTCTCCCACTACGGCTCGGGAAACCATGCAGATTATTAGGCTACAGATTAAATCAATTATTATGAACTTCACAGGGTGGTGAAAGTGCAATGTGATCTTGATGCTCCTTGCCGATAAATATCAAAAGTCTGATTCTGGTGACATGATGATTGATGCTTGATTGCCATTAGACAAATATAAATATTCTCGCTCTTATCCATAATAATCTGCGAGCTGTTGGCTTCAGTGCATGTTCCAAGACCAAAGTAGGCACATTTGCTATTACATTTTTTTTTTTTGTGACAAAACTATCGGTAGAGTTGAAAATGCGATGGAAACACATTGAACTTTGGATTTGTATTCGGCACATGAACATTTCAGCGAAAAAGTACATTTTGTGTGCTTGACATCATCACACACTGATTTTTATCTGCAACAAGTCCATTTGGTGGAAACGCCACTGGTGGGAAAATGTGCATGTTTTTATGTGGATTTTAGAATATTTGCATAAATCTGTCACCAATTGGATGGAAACCTAGCTATGGTTGAAAATAATTAAACACATGAACGCTTAAATGCTACTGTGACGATACAACTTGAATTATGACGGATATTACTCCCCTACAGAGTAAACATACAGTATATACAGTACATAGAATACATTTTTGAGTTGTGCAATACTGTATATTTACATTTCCGTATCAAGGTTTTATCCATGGTATGGGCAAATACATAAATCCCTGCATCTCTCATGTCCATCATGTCATTGTATCCTTTCTGCTTGATGAGAATATCCATAGGGCTTTACAGACTTATAGTCACATCTTTTAATCACATAGTTTCAACAAACTCAATAGAAGCCATAATGGATAAACAGCAGGGCTGTGTAAGGCTGTGTGAGTGAGCATCCATTTCATGCTGCCAGGCTGCATTGTGCCAGCAGGCAGAGAACTAGGAGAGATCCAGAGATAGATGAGGTAGGAGAGAGGAAGAGGCTCGGTACTGCTACTTCCTGTATATAGCCATGTTATTTTTACTCTGAATTGTTATTCGTTATTCACTGTGTATTATTATAATTTTTTATAATAATAATATAATAATATCACTATTATTATAATTTTTTACATCTTTATCTTTAAAAGATCCGTAAGTAAGCATTTCACTGTTGTTTACGAAGCTTGTGACAAATAACATTTGATATTTTGTACTGCCACAATAGTCATAGTTAGCTCCTTACCCAGGTTTCCTCTCCTTCTTGACTCCTGATCCAAAAGGTACATTATGGTACAGCCATGAGTTGATATGATGGATGAATTAATATCATGTTCTTTTATTGGTGGTCAAGATGTCATGGTGGCAAAACAAGTTCAATGCCTCCAATGTATGAGATAGACAGTATAATTGTAATACATTTGAATTATATGCTTGGAATGATAAGTTTAACCCACTGTGTGGGGGTGGAATTCTGTCATGATTGTAGTTTAGATTCGACCTCTGCAAGCATTTGAGTTGGGAGAGATTTGCAAGTTCAACATTTTAACCCAGGTCAATTATACAGACCTGACAATGACACTAAAATACCTTGAATGTCCAGCCAATCACTTATCCTGTTGAGCCATCTATTTTCTTGGTTGAATGAACAAATATAGGTAGGAAATGTCTGACCTAAGAAAGAGACCGAGGACAAGTCATTTCTATTGATTTGTTTAATGATCTAAAGATGAGGGAAACAATTAAAATGTTCTCTTGACATGGACAAAAAATTTTAACCCCCTAGAGCTCTTTGAAAAGAAAATGCGATAGGATAAGTAAACGAAATGTGTGAGGAAAACAGCAAAATATGTTTTTTTAAACCATTTGTTAGCTCTGTTTTCCACCAAACAACCTTCCCTCTCGTATTCTCTGCTATCTTTTTCTCTATCTAGCTATCTGCAGTGTTTATTTCACTCTGACCCTGTTTTTCTCGCCCTCTCTCACCTTCCCTTCATGCCTTCCCTCCGAGCACATGTAATCTGCCACATTAAACCCTGAACTTTGACCTTTGCTTGGCCCCTAGATGGAGTTCAAGTAAACCAGGGCCTGCCCGTGAGCTGACACAGCTCCCTCCCCTCTCATTCCCTCCCACTTCCCCATTTCATACATTCATCAGTCTCCATACCACCCCTACGCACACCTCACAACACCCTCTCATTAATCCTGAACAGGGTCTGGACTCCGCTAGCTACAGCTGAAGGCTGGGTTGTGGAGGAATTTTCCATTGGTCCTAGATAGACACTTTTCAGCATATTTTACTTTATCTAAGAACCTGAGACTTTGTAGACCATCTCCTCAAATAGTGACGTTTTAAGCCATCCTATGGAAATCACCATCTGCTAAGTTACAATGTTTTCTGGGCCAGCTTTAGCCTTTTGGGGGCCCTAAGTGAGATTTGGTTTCGAACTTCCACCTTGTGTATTCTACTATTCCAACTCTCAAGTTGAGTTCCTAAAAAACTCAGTTGGGTTCGGGGCCCCCTAGCGGCCTGGGGCCCTAAGCGACCACTTATGTCGCTTATGCCTAGAGCCAGCCCTGGCTGCCCAAAGGAGCAATTGGGTGCATGGCCAGGAGTACAGAGGTGTCTCTCTTTGTCAGCAGTGCTGTCAGCACAGTAATGGAAGCCTTTGTAGTGGGAGACATTTGCATGCCGCTCTCTCTGTGATCTGAAAGTGAGGAGCGAGAAGGGGAGTGTGTGTGATGAGGTTCGAAGTGTTAGTGGATGGGTGTACATCCGCACCCGTCTTCCCAGTGAAGGGGCCCACCTGGTTTCCCCAACCTCAAAGACTGTAGCCCGATGAGAGATGAGGACTGTGGGATTGGTGTGGGGGAGTGGTGTGTGTGAGTGTGTGCATCCTGGGTGGCACAGCGGTCTAAGGCACTGCATCTCAGTGCTAGAGGCGTCACTACAGACCCTGGTTTGATGCCGGGCTGTATCACAACAGGCCATGATCGTCCGGGTTAGGGGAGGGTTTGGCCGGGGTAGGCCGTCATTGTAAAATAAGAATTGGTTCTTAACTGACTTAGTTAAATAAAAAGGTTAAAATGTATGTGTGTGTGAATGTTAGTTAGGTAGGACATGGGGGTGAAGTATAGTTGACTATAAAGTCAATGGCTGGTGGTGGGGGAACAAACTCTACTTACCTCATTCACAAACATCCATCTACATGTGGGTAGATCATCCCACTTGCACCCAATTTATCTCTGTCTAAGCACTTCACATGACCTGACTTATGTACCTGCTGACCCAGTACCCTTATTTACCATGGATATTTAGCTTTTCATCCGCCCTGCCTTTTAAGTTTTGCCCCATTAGCCCATCCACCTGTCCTTAAGCTATATTTGCACAATATTTAAACTAATAGGTCCCTCTACGTCATTAATTCAATGCTATCTTACCACTTGTTTATTTTTGTTCTAGGTTCTCCAGTGCACCTGCTCCTCAACCTTTGAACTGAAGCACTAGTTCAGGGCTAACATTATTCACTGTGCCGTGAGGTGAGTTGGGCTGAAGTGAAGTGAAGTGAAGTTTACTTAGATCACTGTGACTCTAGTCACTAGTTTACTACAAAGTATTATCAGTGGTAGTGATGATGGAGTTTGTGTCGGCCCTAGGGGCTTTTAGCTGTAGGTTAAAGGTCAGAGCTGAGATCAGTGAAAAGTTGAGAGAGCAAAGGGCAGAAGTCATGTCCAGTGGGGAGAGGGGAATTTTATGGCTCTGGACTTTGTAGGGTAAGAGTTGAATACCCCTGGCCTAGGGCTTGTTAATGATAACATCAATGGTTTGTGTGTGTGTGCGTGCGCGCGCGCGTGTGTGTGTGTGTGTGTGTGCGTGCGTGCATTTTTAGGTAGGGACAATGACATTACCAAGGTCATTTGACCTCATTAGCTCTCTGATTAATATTCGTATAGCATCATTCAACTTAACCATTTTTAGTTTTTCCCATAAACCCCCAGGGTCCCACTTTATGATATCATCATGACATCATACAGGAAGACCGCTCCACTGTTATCTTCCAGAAATATCAACTTATAATTACCTACAGTACCTGTCAGTTTCATTGGACATGTAATTTCTCAATTTGAATGCCATTTCTGAATTGACTGGAATTTGGGTAGAATGGACCCCAAGCCTGACAACAAGGTAGAAGCAAAGTGCACCCAGAATTTATAAATAAGTCATAGTATTGTGGTAGTTTAAATGAGGACATTCAGATGTCTGTAGGAGGAGAAAAGCGAGAGAACGAAGGGGACAGGAGGTGGCAGGTAGCCTAGCGGTTAAGAGCATTGGGCCAGTAACTGAAAGGTTGCTGGTTTGAATCCCTGAGCCAACTAGGTGAAAATCTGTTGATGTGCCCTTGAGCTCTTAACCCTAATTGCTTCTATAAGTTGCTCTTGATAAGAGTGTCTTCTAAATTACTATAACGTTAAGAGGGATGTCAAGGAGAGAAAGAGACTACTGTTCTGTGAGAGACAGATTCTTGAGGCTTAGCAAACAACACCTGGCTACGCTTGAGCTGCAGCTGATGCCATCTCAGCCACTAACTCTGTCTCTAGCCTTCCAACAGGCCACTGGAGACTCAATTCTTCCCCTGGACAACAGGTGTTGACACACAGTCCCCATAAAACACAAAGTCCCTTACAACCCAGACAGCAGGGTGAGGAGTGGAGGGTGGTTCCTTCACCAAAACAAACCCTTCTCAAACCATCCCCAAATCACCCCATTTGGGTGGCCATCATTTCTGGAGCATTCTCCAGGCCGAAAGGGAGGCTGTGTCGCCGGTACGGTCCGCTCGGTTGACATACATGTCAACACCTGTTTTGTTTGCTCGCCTGTGTGTCTATAGCTGGATGAGGTAAGGAGGAAGGATGTCTGTCTTGGGGTGGGCTTGAGTTGCAATGGTTGTTTACATGTGTTTGATGGTGCTGGATGAGTGGCTGTCTTTCAGTATGACTTTGACCTCCATTATCAGCCTCTGTGTTGTCTGAGGAAAGATTCCTATTCAACTGGGGTCACTCATTGTTATTTGTGTTAACACGTCATTGGCACTGAGCTCTTACATAGAAAGGCTTAATGCCCATGCCTTCAAAATAAAGCCATGGAGAGGTTCTTCCCTCCCAACTGGAGAGGTTAAACTCTGGACAAGATCCAAACAGAAATGTTGGACATTGTGATTGGTGGGTCTTTGTTTTATTCATACTTTTTAAAGGCAAGTTTGTGCCTGACCCTAACCTTAAATTAAGACCAAAAAGCACATTTTTGTTTTCATTACATTTGACACTATAGCCAATTTTGACTTTGCAGCTGGCCTATCTAAGGGGAAATCACTCAGTTCTGCCTCCAAGACAAGACTCATGACAATAAACGTCAACCTGCCATACAGTATGGAGAGATGATTGCTTTGAATCCTATGTTTTCTCTCCTACCTCTCTCTCTCTCTCTCTCTCTCTCTCTCTCTCTCTCTCTCTCTCAAACCCCATTTCATACCTCTCCCTTACTCTCTCTTTCTATCTATCTCTCTGACTCTCTTCTCTCTCTCTCTCTCTCTCTCTCTCTCTCATTCCCATGTCATTCCCACCATCTCTCCTCCCTCCTCCTCCATACTCTCTTCCCTCCCTCCCTCCCTCCCTCCCTCCCTCCCTCCCTCCCTCCCTCCCTCCCTCCCTCCCTCCCTCCCTCCCTCCTTCTCAGTTTGCTCAGGGATATGGCTTCCCCCCAGCCCCTCCCCAGCTCAGCTAATGTTCTCAAATGGAAGAAATTAAAGCAGGGTAGCGATGTGTGTCGCCTTCGCCCGCCCGTTCCCCCTGCGGGCTAATTCCACTCCAGCATGCATACTGATGAAGGCACGTGGTCCCAATCGCTCCAGTGCCCCAGCGGGGCCCACAGAACGCTGCAGCATCTAAATAAAACTCCATGTGGAACATTCAGGTGTTCTCCAACAGCAGGCTCCTAATGTATTATGCATGCCAGCAGGGAAGGAAGGAAGGAAGGGGACATGGTTTGTGGGGACATGGTTTGTGGGGACATGGTTTGTGAGGACATGGTTTGTGGGGGCATGGTTTCTGAGGGATGCATGGTTTTCCCTTCCTTGTGACTTCTGAATAATGTGTATAATGTGAACGTGTACTTGCATGTGTATGTGTGGGTGGGTACGCCTACTCTATCCACACAGACATAAGTTAAGTCAGATTGGTGCCTGTGTGGATTATGCACGTATGATGCATACACAGTCACAGCGTACATACCCACTCTCATACAAATGCAAAGCTGTGCGCTCACACGTCACACACACAATCGCTCGCTTTTTCTTTCCAATACATACACACTGTAACATTTATCTTCACACGAGAAGGTCTGTGCTGAGGTATTTCATTGTTTTACAGATCAATCTGAGCAACATGTTGAGTCTGCATGCTCTCTAACTGAGTGATGGGCTCTCATAGAAGATGAAGTGACACTCAAACACTGAGATGAGTAGTAGACGCAATTCCTGTGAAATCCCGGACGATCTGTCTGTGTATCTTAGTGTGTGTGTGTGTACAGATGCAGGATCTTAATTTGAGCCAGTTTGCTACAGCAGGAAAATAATCTTGCAGCAACAGGAAATGTGGATTATTATGTGGATTATAATTAATGGACATTTTTGTAGGGATTGATACATTTTTAATTTACAAGTGTGAAATGTCCTGCATTGCACAACAGTTCTCCTGCAACAAGGGTGCACATTTGCATGTATGTTTGAGGGGAGCATGATTTATGTTTCCACAAACCTCATCCTGGGTATCTACAGTGCCTACTACTGCGTGGCAACCTTGCAATCAGCATTTCATCAAGGTAAGGGGAAAACAAGTGAAGTTAGGTCCTTCATTCCGACTGTAAATGACTGCCACTCAAATTTGTTGAGGCCCAGTGATGTCCAGTGGACCCTTCAGCCCTCCAGGACAAAAGCTTGAATCTCAACAGAGAGACCGCACGCTTTGTCATAAAACGTTAGCCATTAGCTATTAGCGAATCCAAGGACTTTGCTGTCCTTGCTGTTCCAGTCCAGCCACGCATGTGAGCCCCCTGTGGGGGTAGAGTTAGCCTACAAAGCTAGCAAACCCCCTCGAGTTAAACCATGACTCTGTCCGGTCCACTGGCTCCTTCCCTCTTCCGTCAAATGGCTAATGGCTTTACAAGCGGCTAGCTTCCTAGCTTCCTTCCAGCGCTAAAACGTTAATGGCTTACCAAAAGGATATGTGGCGGTTGACCCCCCGCCACTGCTGAATCATGCCCAAACTGGTGTATTATTCATTGCGTGAGACCATTATTTATTGCCTAAGAGGAAAAACATGCCCATTAATGATTAACCATTAGGTCGTCCTGCACTTTCTAGTAGAAGCTGCCAGGCTTGCACAGTGTTCTGATCGTCTGGTCAGACTGGTTTGAATTCCTGAAGAGCTAAGATGAGATAGTTGAAAAGTAGCATTTTTGACAGGTGAGGATGTCCGATTCATTAGATTCAATTAATGTAGCATTGTCTAGTTGGAACTCATTTTGCTCATTACAATCCTTCCTTTTGCCAAAATCTCCCATTCTCCTCTTGGAACTGGTGTTTTGTTTACATCTCCCAACACATGACACAAAAGAAAGACTTGTTTCGTCAACAAATGTCTATCAATGTGTGGCAATGGCTGCCCATCGAGGTCACCATGTCCACCATAACAAAGGCTAATCCGGTGGTAATTCGAGTTGGACACCAGTATGAACTGGGACCTGATTAAATATGACCATTGTAGTATCTGACAGGATTACGTGGGGAATGCAGTGGAAGGCCTGCCGCAAATAGATAAAGGTCCAGCTAAACCATTAGTCATTACACAACCACTATAGGGTAGTATTGAAGGATATATTTGAACATGTTATCACAATGGTAGATATGCTTTACAGGCAGGCATCGCCCTATCGTTTAAGACGACTTCCTTCTTCGGAGACAGTTGGAAATGAATGGTTTCAATGACCTTTGTTTGTGGTTTGCGACCCTCGTCCTAGAGTTGTCAAACAAAACAAAAGGCTCAGATATTTTTGTATGTACACACAACCTGCACAGCAAATATTTTTCAACCGATTAACAATTGGACTATGCTTACTACCATTTTGTATCCTTTCTTTGCTAATTTTACAGAGCACCCATAATAAAGCTGTTTATACGTTTACATAATGTAAAATACAAGTTATGTCATATGAGTCGTTCTAATTCTTTCAGACGCCATTGGAACCCTGTATTCACCAACCTCCTTTGGTAAATGGTAAATGTCTGGTGGTGTTGCTTGGACTCACATTAACCCCAGTGATCAGTGATTGGGGTTTGACAGGGATCACAGTGCACCATGGGTATTGACGATGTTTGTTGATGCCCCTTCGAGGCTGGCATCGGGTTACAGACTGGCACGACGGGAGCCCATCGCTTATCCCGCAATTGGTGTTGTCGTGGCGATGGCACATTAGCCATCTCTCAAATGACGATAATAACACAGTCAGACCAGTCATTAGCCCTAAATGAAGCCCAACAGGCTCCTCTATTTTCACCATATAGGGTTTGATTGCTAGAGGTGTCTTCACTTAATCAGGGTAATTTGATGACCCCACATGCCTATTGTTCTTAAGCCTGTGGAATAAAAGGTGTTCATATAATGTTCTGGTAATTGCTATCATTTTCAACTATTACGCTATAGGAGCATGATCAGAGATATTTGGAGATCATCGATATAGAGGTAATGGTAGCTGTGAGTGTCGTCAAACAAATGGCTGACAGAGTCACATGATTCTATTGGACTGTTTCAAAGCTGTCCTTTCTGTTGAGGTAAAAGAGCTTCTAGTTTAGAATTGTCAATGTATGCTTAAGACATTCTATATCAACGTAGCCTACTCATTGTAATTGTTCCAAATTATAGCAAGTGTTTGATCTGCTATTGATCACCAAGGTGGGTGTTTTGCACACGCTGCCAAAGGGCATGCTACCTGACAGAATGTGTAGTTAATAGTATAGCTATATCGGATGTGAGGCCCATATTAATGCAATCCATTATTATATCAATTCCCCCTGTTTAGCCACCCACGCCATCCCTCCATCCCTCCCCCATCTCTTACTGGAAATGCATGGGGAAACGGCACCCTTTCTTTCCTCGACTCTATCGATCCAGCTGTAACAGTGGTGGCGGTGTGGCTGGTGACCCGATACCTTTTGTCTCTGCGCTCCGGTCTCCCACAATCAATGCCACGCTCCATCGACGCCATGTGTCCCAGTACCATCCAGACGGGGGGAAAAAAACGAAATCACAAAGCATGGTATAAAAGCCTCTCGTTCTGCATCAGATCACTATAGCCATAGTAGACAGAGATTAATCTTAGTTAAATACATTTAGACGACCAAATTACTCAGTCGCATTATCTAAATGTTACTCTGTCTAGATTTCAGACCTTAAAGATTGATTTTAAGACATGTTTATCAGATACCTCAAAAAGTTAACATACATTTGAAAATAATTCAACATGTAAATAACTATTTTACAGATAGATACAATGCGTATAGATACACTTTTTAGGATTCATAATTTTCATGCAGATAGGCTGGATCATCATGCTCCGGTAGCAGTTTGAGTTCTTTCTTCAAGTTGTACCTATGTTCTCCGACAGTGACAGCCATATTCATTGGTATTAATGCTCAATTGGTTGGCTTAATGTAGCATGGGCACCGTCGCCCCCGGTGATTGCTGCTCATTTTATTTTGGCAGCCCTGGAGGGGCCTGTCCGTTACTATCCCTGTCCTGTTCTACAGCTTGTCACGGTGGCATTGGACAGGACAGACAGTGTGTTCTGTCCAACTCAACTCCAGCAGCACCTTTTCAATCCCTCTCAATATATCACTGACAGGTGGCACACCAACATTCACACACACACACACACACACACACGCAATGTTTGTTTAGTTACACAGTATATCATTGTAATGAAATTGTGTATGACTGGCCCGATGATCTGGTCAGAAAACACAATAGTGTTATGCATTGGCAATGTGAGGAAACTATGCGTAACATTATGAGTTACAGTTCTTCTGTCAAGAGGCTGAGGAGTGTCGCAGCCTGCTAGGCTAGTGCTCCACGTTGGGCCAAATGGGGCACAGGAAAAAGACACTGACCACAGATGGCAAATCAGAGGACATTTTCTCATTCATCTATCTCTCTCTCACACACTCACTCAGTCATTCAAATCCACTCAGTCATGTCAATGCCTATATTGGAGGATGGATCAATGGCCATTTGCCTTATTAGAACTAGCAAGTGCAGCCGGCATGTTGTTCCAAGGTGTAGTCAGGTGTCTCATTTTCTCTCTCTCTCTCTCTCTCTCTCTCTCTCTTCTCTCTCTCTCTCTCTCTCTCTCTCTCTCTCTCTCTCTCTCTCTCTCTCTCTCTCTCTCTCTCTCTCTCTCTCTCTCTCTCTCTCTCTCTCCCTCTGTCTCTCTCTCTCTCTCTCTATCTCTCTCTCTCTGTCCCTCTTTTCTCTCTCTGATCAACATCGTACAGATACTCCACACAACAATATTTTTCTTTACATTTCAAGTTCCACTGGGTCTTATAGGGAACCTATACCTTTCCAAACAGCATAGAAGAAAAGACCGTAGCTCAGCTGGGCCTTCTGTGGGTTTGAGCATATGGTGCGTGGTGTGATGGGTAGATTAACGAGCTTCCCGCATGCCCATCCCTGCTCCATTGAGCTACTACACCGTACTACTCCACGCAGCGCTAGGTAGTTTAAACCGACTCTACTGTATATTCAGTGTTACTGAGGAGAGAGAGAGAGAGAGAGAGAGAGAGAGAGAGAGGAGAGAGAGAGAGAGAGAGAAAGAGAGAGAGAGAGAGAGAGAGAGAGAGAGCGAGAGAGAGAGAGAGAGAAGAGAGAAGAGAGAAAGAGAGAGAGCGAGAGAGAAGAGAGAGGGAGAGAGAGAGAGAGAGAGAGCGAGAGAGAGAGAGAGAAAGAGAGAAAGAGAGAGAAAGAGAGAAGAGAGAGAGAGCGAGAGAGAAGAGAGAGGGAGAGAGAGAGAGAGAGAGAGAGAGAGAGAGAGAGAGAGAGAGAGAGAGAGAGAGAGAGAGAGAGAGAGAGAGAAAGATAGAGAGAGAGAGCGAGAGAGAGAGAGAGAGAGAGAGAAAGAGAGAAAGAGAGAGAGAGCGAGAGAGAGAGAGAGAGAGAGAGAGAGAGAGAGAGAGAGAGAGAGAGAGAGAGAGAGAGAGAGCTTACATGCAATTTGTTTGTAATATAGTAAACCTCAAATGTTTTGCACAAAATGCATGTATCAGTTTTTGAGTCCATTCAGAGTACGATTGAGAGGAAACACATCCTGGTATTCAGCTCATCTCTATTATTATAACTTCTCAGGAAGTCAGAGGACATACTGTATAGAGGACAGAGACAGAAAACTTCATAATTGTTATTTCCTTCACCTACACACTCCAGCACTCCCTCCTTCCCTCCTGCCTGTGCAAATAAGAACACTTCCTCCCGTACGCAAATGCAAACAAATTAATTTCATAGGCGCTCATCATTCTGATGAAGTTAGCAGGGAAAAAACATGGCATGCACAGCCGGGAGGGAGAAAAATGTTACATTTTCCAGGTGATAAATTTTTCCAATTTCAGTGAGACAAGTACATAAACTCGTTCAATTAAGAGGGGGATCTGAAAATGAGCGAGTCTGGATGGCCAAAAGTCGCCAGCACTGATGGGTAATTTTATTGAGTGGAAAATTGAATCAAATTGCTTCATTGAAACAATCAACCTGTACACTCACACCCCTCCACCTCCACAACACCACCACTACTTCCCCAATTCTCCTATCCCTGAGGTCCTCCCTCCTGGCTTGTTGTCTGGGTCCCACCCATCTTGTCATGATATAACTCTAATACCGCTGTCACGCTCCGCTTGTTACGTCGACCTGCGTTACACATTCATTTATCTGTTTGTTTGCATAGCACCGTGCCTTATATAGGGTAATACAGCGTGTCCTACTGAACTTATTTGAAATGCACTTTGCTGAGGATCTAAGGAAGGGCATTGAGAAGATCTGAGACAATGTCTGCTCCGTGTAAAGCCGACGTCATGCTCTGTTTATCTCAGCACCAAGTGAAATAGAGCATTGTTTTGTTCAACACCTAGCCACACACTGCAAATTATGGAAATTGTTAATGAACCCATCAGCATACAGGTTTACTTTAGAACACCAGTGTTGGTTCCTTACTGCTGAATTGTACCGAATTAAGACAATACTGAATTGGACTTTAAAGACAGGTTTAACAAATTAAAGCCAAATCCATGCTAGGACTGTCTGGGAGTCAGAGCTGGCTCTAGCCTTTTGGGATTTGGTTGGGGTGACCCCCCACCTCGCAGCAAAATATTTGTGGCTCCCCTCTTGACGGTGGAGATAACATTTTTAGTTTTAAAGTTAATTTCCTGCAATTCTACACATTTTGCCATGGGGCGTAGAGAACATGTTGGCAGAAATGTCTGCCTGTTTTGGTGGGATGGACTTTTGGCCTTCCATGGTGACATCACCATGCAGTAAATTAGTTAATAGACCAATAAGCAAGACAGTTCCAAACCTCTCTGCCAAATTGTCAGTTTTCCCCTCCCCACTCCCAGACAGTCCCATCTAAATTCTTGCTTGAGAAATTGCTCTTTGCTAAGAAGATGAAAAAAAAACTGCTGCATTGGACCTTTAAAGCAGAGTTTCTGCAATTCTACGCATTTTGCCATGGGGTGGAGAGAAAGAATTAGCAGCTTTAAAGCTAATTCCCTGCAATTCTACACATTTTGCAATGACTTATGCCATGCTAATATGATATCTGAGTGACTAGCAAAATCAATGGGGGCCCCCTGGAGATCAGGGCCCCTGGGCACGTGCCCTGTGTGCCCGGTCGGTATTCGGGCCATGATTAATAGTGTAGATAGCTGACTAGACTTACTACAAATCAAAACATTGTTAGCTGATATGGCTAATTGAGTGACTGACATAATGCCTAGAAGCAGCCCTGCTGGGAGTGGTCTGCAGGGATGCTGGCCCATGTTGACTCCAATGCTTCCCACAGTTGAGTCAAGTTGGCTGGATGTCCTTTGGGTGGTGGACCATTCTTGATACACACAGGAATCTGTTGATTGTGAAAAACTCAGCAGCGTTGCAGCTCTTGACTGGTGCACCTGGCACCTACTACCCTGGTCAAAGGCACTTAAATATTTTGTCTTGCCCATTCAACCTCTGAATGGCACGCATACACAATCCATGTCTCAGTTGTCTCAAGGCTTAAATATCATTCTTTAACCTGTCTCCTCCTCTTCATCTACACTGATTGAAGTGGATTTAATAAGTGACATCAATAAGGGATCACAGCTTTCACCTGGATTCACCTGGTCAGTCTGTCATGGAAAGAGCAGGTGTCCTTAATGTTTTGTACACTCAGCGGACAGAGGTGCACCACCACGTTCACAAAAAGCCAGGCGCGCCGGTTCCAGTACCTCAGAAACGACCGGCCTCCTGGGCTTTTCACGCACGACAGTGTCTAGGGTTTACCAAGAATGGTTAGAAAAAAACAAAAAACATCAAGACAGCGGCAAAAACAGCTTGTTGATGAGAGGTCGAAAGAGAATGGCCAGAATGGTGCAAGCTATCAGGCAGGTCGCAAACAGACAAGTAATGGCGCAGTACAACAGTGTTGTGCAGAACGGCATATCTGAACACACAACTCGTCAGTCCTTGTCACTGATGGGTTACTAGCTAAAAACAAGAAGAAGCGGCTTCAGTGGGAACGCGATCGCCTACACTGGACAATTGAGGAGTGGAAAAACATTGCCTGGTCCAACGAATCCTGGTTCTTTTTGCGTCATGCTGATGGCAGAGTCAGGATTTGGCGTAAGCAGCATGAGTCCATGGACACATCCTGCCTGGTTTCAACGGTACAGGCTGGTGGCGGTGGTGTCATGGTGTGGGGAATGTTTTCCTGGCACACATTAGGTCCCTTGGTACCAATTGAGCAACATTTCTATGCCCCGAAGGATTCAGGCTGTTCTGGAGGCAGAGGGGGGTCCGACCCGTTACTAATACCTAATAAACTGACCATTGAGTGTATATCAAACAAGGATAATCATGCTTTTGACTGTACTGGGCCTTCAAAAATATTGTGTGCGATGCTTTTAGCTTTAAATGCTTTTTACTGACATCTGGCCCCACCAACCATCCAGTTACTGCCATTATATAATCAGACTACACTGTAACTATCTATGCCATTCCCATCAGTGAGTTTGGAAATCCCTACACCTCTACACTACCTAACACAGTTGGAAGGTTTCCAAAACCAATATACGGCAGATTTTCTATGACATCTCAATGAGACTACCTGGCGTTGTATCTCTGGAAGATGGAGAGCAAGAGAGGGAGAGCGAGGTAGAGGGACAGAGAGACAGAGAGAGGTAGAGAGAGAGAGAGAGATGGTGCTACCTCTCTCTGGTCCATCTCCTGAGATAATGACGGGGCTTCTCATCCTGCGCTGAACTAAATGAGGAGCTGAACAAACGGCCGTTCACTCGCTCACACAAACACTTTGCTCTCGGTACAGGGAGAAAACAGAGATGACAGTGCGATGAATCTCCATTAAAAGACGCTGGCGCCTTTTATAGTGACTTTGAAACTTTACAGGAGGGAACGGTAGCGGTAGAGAGAGGGAAGGAAGAGAGAGGGAGGAAGAGAGAGGTAGAGGAAGAAAGGGAGGAGGTAGAAGAAAAAGCTGTGGTTATGTTTTTAAATGTTTTATTATTATACTGTCCATTCCAGGAAGTAGTATATAAGGGTGCATTGTGGGGAGTATTGGGTTGCAATGATGTTTTTCAAGATGGATGGTGGGAACAGGGAGTGTGGTATCTGTGTCAGCTCTAGGGTAATTGAAGGTCTCTGTTGTCAGAGGATCTCCTCGAGACCCTGAGTATCTGCCTGAGACCCTCAGCCTTTCAGTCCCATAGACAGAGCACTCAACAGCATCAACAAACAGCTGATGAAAACCTTGAGTGATGACTTAAAAATGTCACAAACCAAGGCAGACAATTTGGTGGGCCACTATATTTCTCTGATCAACCCCAAATGACTCTGAGAGAGTGAGTAAAACTGAAGCTCTTAGCTGAATTGACCCACGTTAGATTTACGCTAGCGCCACGTGTCTCTGAGTCATGTGTGGGAAATAAAGGCCCTGCTGACTGAGACGATCATTAGGACATTACAGGAAATCAATGCTATAGAGCTCGCCACTCATGTTTGTTTGGCACAAATTCGTTTGCGCCTCTTAATCTGAGGCTAATTAGCTAGTGATCGATACAGCAAATTGCCTGAACTCCCTGAGCCCGTAAACCAATGCTAGCGACAGACAGGCAGACGGGCCTCAGTCCCTTCCACCGCCACCTTTGGACAGGCTGACATCCCATCGCTCATGATTTAACCAAGGTATCAGTGCTTACCGTACAGTTTGAACGTTTATGTACTGTACTACGAGCACATGCTGTGAGACCTACTGGAGCTGTGTTGAATGATTGAACAAATGTTGTCATTTTACACAACATTCTCTCTTGGATCACTGAGATTATTAAAATAGATAAAATAATAATTACAGTGACACATAACCTTTTTTAAATATTTTTTTGTCATAATCACTTGTGTTTATGTATTTTATTTAAGTACACATACTTAGGTAAAAGTACAAAAGTCAGATTAATCCAGAATTGTTTAAGGTCTTTACAGGTAATATTGGTGTATTAGGATGTGGATATTTGTGGTTGTAAGATATTTTAGATGTATGTCTGGATTGAATGGGCAAATGGCATAACACAATGTGCCTATAAAGTATAAAAATATGTGTGATGTGGACCAAAAACTGTGTTGGGATAACAAACAAGAGTATAGGTAAGTGTGAAAACAGGTACACGTGTCAAAATGGGGGTTATCCTCCTTTAAGTGGTGGGGATGCTCTTTGCTGAAACATGAACTGCTGATTGGGGCCTAAAGTAAGTTAAATGGGGTTTATACACCCCATATTAATCAATACAAACTCCACTTAATCAAATAGCTGTTCATCTATACAATAGGTCCTAGTAAACAAATAAAGTTCCCAGCAGAGCACAGCCATTGACTATACATTAGAATTAGCTTATTATCATTACCGAAATTAAGGTTCTCATTACCTAAAAATTACATGGTAATGAGACATTTGTGTTTCGTAATGAGATAACCTTAGCTCAATATGCAAATAATAGGAGACATTATGAGTCAGCAAACAATTGACCCCATCACTAAAGCCCATTCATGCCTCCGTGTTGGTAATATAATGGTTCTCTGACTTTTTCCCAATTTGAACTTTATAGCCGTTTCGGTAATGAGAAGGCCAAGTGGGGTAAAGGCGATGTTTGAGAATCTAATTCTGAAGGCATAAGCAAAAAATGTACTTAACTTGAACTAAGCACTACTCTTCCAGATGATACATCAGTTTTTGAATAAAACTTTATTCAAAAACTTGAAAATGTGTTATGGTAATGAAACACAAGACACATTTACATAATAAATATTATAGCTTAATGTAAACCTCAACTAGTATACAATTATGATGATTTATGGACAAACTACAGCTAAATATTTTGCGTAAATGAACTTTTTTCTAAAGTAAAATTACCCGAGAATCTAATCCAGACACATTTCGGTAATGAGAATTTGGAGTATTTCAGATAGTTAATTTTTGCAGATGGTTTTGTAACTCAATATGCTACAGACGTGTTTCATGAGATTCACCCACCTGTGAAAAAAAATCTTAGCAGAATAGGCTACGTTGACACTGTCCTGTATTTTGTATACTGTTGTTGTTTACCTCCACAAGTTTTTATAGTGACATCATAAAACCGGACTGACGGAATCATGTAAAGTTTCCCACCAAAGTTTCTGCCCTTTAATTACTTTTTGTTATTCTTTCCGTTCTTAAAGAAGAAGCTCTAGCTGCTGCTATTAAGATAATCCACTCCAACATCCTGAGGAGCTGATGAGAATTAATGAGGGTAATTTAGGGGAGAGCCGTTCTGGACCAGCTCCTCTTCTCCCCCTTCTCCCCCTGCGCGCCCCCCCCCCCCCCCCCATGCCCCCGTCAGCCCTGAGCTGGCCAGCGGGGGAGTAGCATTTGGGGTGGGGGGGCAGTAGAGGGAGGACATGTGGGGGAGGACAGGGGCCCTGAAGCCTGGTTGGTGGATGAAGTATCTGAATCGATGCTAATGCCCTCGCTGGTCCCTTGGGGTCCATTTGGTTATGAGGGAGTGTTGATGTCCACTGAAACTTTTCTACTGAGTGTCTGTGAGTGTGCGATTGTACTCGTGGTTCTGTGAAAGGGGACGTATATGGGGATGTATGATGGTTGGTTGCTGTGAATGAATGAGCGGGTTACTCTGATTTTAGTGGTCATGGCTGTGTGTGAACATACGGCTACTTTTTGCGTTGGAGTAGGGTTAGCCACATTAGTGAGAATGTGGCTATGTGTGTACATGTATGTATAAGTGGGTGTGTGTGAGTATATATTAATGTGTGTGTGTGTGTGTGTGTGTGTGTGTGTGTGTGTCTGTGTGTCTGTGTGTCTGTGTGTCTGTGTGTGTGTGTGAGAGAGAGTGTGTGTGGTGTAGGAAGCCACTGAGGGAGGAAACACCGGCTCTCTCTCCTGTCTGAGAGGAAACAGAAGCTTTCTTCTACAGGGACAGGAAGTGAGGTCACAGACATATGAAGATGTCTAATGTACATACCAATATACTAATATATTGAAATATACTAAAGCCAATATGTGATATACCATACCATAAAATTCGTTATAGTGTTATACAATTACAATAAAAGAGATCCAGTAAGAATGCATATATTTTCGTTCCTCTTATTTAATTCCCAGAATCTTAGAATCTTCAGTTATTATTATTTGTGTGTGCGGAGATGTCCCCAGCGTTCACGTAGACGCTGGGGGAGTCTGAGGGACTGGGAAGGAATGTCTGGCATGCCGTGGCGTTCCCATTCCCTTCCACTCCGTCCCTGCTCCCTGTAGCTGTAATGGGCTCTCAGGGAGAGCCTGACAGATGGACAGCCATGTCCAGGTCAAGGCCGAGGGGAAGTCTCCCGGTGCCCTTCCTACAAGCACCTCCTGCTTTTATTGGATGAGAGGAGCACTTGGGTCAACGCCGGGGTTGCCTTGCCACGTCAGAAGTCTCACTTCCTGGATAATAATTCTACCCATGAGAGGAGTGCACAAACCAATATGCATTCAAAGACACTGTGCACCTACACTCACACTGCACATACTGCAATCACTACAATTCTGATCATCACAACACACACACACACACACACATACACACTGGCCACATATGCTAACAGTGGAGCAGGCAATCAGGCAGACAGCAAGGTCGTAGGAGGGGTTGTGGCTAATGGTCTTTCCTCACTCTCACCTGCAGAGTCACAGCGGGGGGCGATGGGGGGTCACCCGGTTCCCAGGTCGTAAAACTCTGCGGATGTTGGTTTTCCTGAACACACCGCCTCCTTTTGCCCCCCTCCCTCCCCCGCCTCCCCTCCATAGCGTGTGAGCCTCCCATTTAGGCAGCAGACCCAAGCATCCTCTCTCTCAAGGTAGGTGTCTCCACTGTTTTAAACCCAACGCAACACCAGACTGAGGGAGCTGAAGGACAAAGCAGGAATGCTGCTGGTTCGATGTGACAATGATGTAAGTTCTATCCTGCGCTTCCCTGCACGCTACAGTACATGTCGCACTCCATCCACCCCTGTATTCTCTCTCTTTTTTCTCCCTCTCTTTTAAAACCAATACAACGTTCACCGTTCACCATTCTCTCTCTCTCTCTCTCTCTCTCTCTCTCTCTCTCTCTCTCTCTCTCTCTCTCTCTCTCTCTCTCTCTCTCTCTCTCTCTCTCTCTCTCTCTCTCTCTCTCTCTCTCTCTCTCTCTCTCTCTCTCTCTCTCTCTCTACCCCTTTTCGGGCCCGCAGGGCTTGGTACCACACCCCATTACCCCCACTGTCTCTTCTCAGTGCCACGCTGGCACAGGCCAGTGCCTCCGGGCTCCCAGGCCAGAGACCCAAGAGGAGCTCCTGCCTGTCCTGTCCTGACAAAGGGCCCAGGTTGGCCACACTCTGCCCAGGGATACATCCTGTATGCATTACATTTGAAGTAGTGCACTATAGGGAATAGGGTGCAATTTGGAATACAAACATAGACTCTGAACTTGGGCCTATGGACTATGCGTGTGTGTAGTATTTATCCGAAGTTGGGAAACATGTTGGACAGCAGCTTAGCCATGCTACAGAATATGGAGAGAAGGGTTGTTCCACCATTTCAGTGCCATTTTTCTCAGTAAATATATTTCCAAAGGTGCTATTGACATTACATTTTCACCAGATGTTGGTAACAACCCAAGTAATCCATACATACAAAGAAACCAAAACAAATAAGTTCAGAAATTAAGTTATGTGTAATAATGTGAAATGACACAGGGAAAAAGTATTGAACACACTTACTGATTTTTATTTAATACTTTGTACAAAAGCCTTTGTTGGTAATGACAGCTTCAAGACGCCTCCTGTATGGAGAAACTAGTCGCATGCATTGCCCTGGTGTGATTTTGGCCCATTCTTCCACACAAACAGTCTTCAAATCTTGAAGGTTCCGTGGGCCTCTTCTATGAATCTTGATCTTCAGTTCATTCCATAGATTTTCAATGGGATTTAAGTCAGGTGATTTTCTTTCTTTGAAACCAATTGAGAGTTTCCTTGGCTGTGTGTTTGGGATCATTGTCTTGCTGAAATGTCCACCCTCGTTTCATCTTCATCATCCTGGTAGATGGCAGCAGATTTTTGTCAAGAATGCCCATTCATCCTTCCTTCAATTATGTGAAGTTTGCCAGTACCATTTGCTGAAAAGCAGCCCCACACCATGATGTTCCCACCTCCAAACTTCACTGTTGGTATGGTGTTTTTAGGGTGATGTGCAGTGCCATTTCTCCTCCAAACATGGTGTGTATTATGACATCCAAACAGTTCAATTTTGCTCTCATCTGACCACACTATATTCTCCCAGTATTTCACTGGCTTTTCCAAATGTTGTGCAGCAAACTTTAAACGAGCTTCAACATTCTTTTTTTTCAGCAATGGAGTCTTGCGTGATGAGCGTGCATACAGGCCATGACTGTTTTCTTTGAGACAACAGTACCTGCTAATTGCAGGTCTTTTTGAAGCTCTCCACAAGTGGTCCTTGGCTCTTGGACAACTCTTCTGATTATTCTTTTCACTCCTCTGTCAGAAATCTTGCGAGGAGCACCTGGTCGAGGCAAATTTATGGTGAAATTATTGTCTTTCCACTTCCGTATTATGGCCCCAACAGTGCTCACTGGAACATTCAGAAGATTAGAAATGCGCCTATAACCAATGCCATCATTATGTTTTGCAACAATTAGGTTGCGAAGGTCTTGAGACAGCACTTTGCTTTTACCCATCATGAGATGTGTCTTGTGTGACACCTTGGCAATGAGACCTTTTTGTAGGCCATCAGTTGGGACTGAACCAGCTGATATTAATTTGCACTGACAGGGGGCTGGATTGCTTTTTAATTACTGATAGTTTCCATGCCTTTTTACACCTCCCTTTCTTTATGTGTTCAATACTTTTTCCCTGTGTCATTTCACATTATTACACATAACTTAATTTCTGAACTTATTTGTTTTGGTTTTTGTATGTATGGATTACTTGGGTTGTTACCAACATCTGGTGAAAATTTCATGTCAATAGCACCTTTGGAAATATATTTACTGAGAAAAATTGTGACGTGTTCAATACTTATTTCACCTGCTGTATATATATTTTTATTTCATCCATTTTAACATTCTGTCATAAAGAGCACAACTTCATTTTAAAAAACATTTTCCCATTTCAAAAAAAATACTATAGCAAGTGACAAATAATTAAGTGTCAAATAAAGTAAGTGTTCAGCCATAAATCCCTTTGTGACAGAATGGACAGAATGGACGTTTGTTGTGTGCAACAGGGAGGGGCAATTGAATGCAAGTTTCATCAAAATAATTAAATATTAAAACATTTCTGTCCTGTCTGTCTATGGGTAACAGGGTTGATTTGTTGATTTCAATTTTATACCGCAAAACACCAGAAAATTGCCAAAAAAGAGTAGAACCAGCTCAACTGCTTTTACACTATGATTTGACCAATAGATATTTCTTTTGAAAAAAAATATCTAAACAGTTCACATAACAGGCTGACCTTAAAATGAGGGACAGATGTAAATGCATCACTAATCACACAAAATAAATAAGAATCTTCACAAATGATTGTTAGTGCAACAGAATAACCAGGGTGAATTTACAATGATGGTGAAAACGTGGATACATTTTGGGGTTAAGTGGGTTAAAATCTTCCTAGAAATCACAGAGGGCACACAGAGAGACATGTCAAAGTTTAGCATTTTGGCACTTTATCAACTCTTTATTCATATTGAAAATCATATTTATTGTATTATCCATGTGGTCTTCATTAAGTGGAACAACATTTAATATAACAGGCTTTTAAAATTCAACACTGGTGCACAATATCTACTTAAAATATCTAAGGCACTAAAAGGCACTTTTCGTGGAACGACCCAGAACATGACCCAACAGGAAACAGAGTATGAACCAATGTGAACATTTTAAATGACCTGATACATTAC
This sequence comes from Thymallus thymallus, assembly GCA_023634145.1. NCBI lineage: Eukaryota > Metazoa > Chordata > Actinopteri > Salmoniformes > Salmonidae > Thymallus > Thymallus thymallus. Next base: position 13,919,824 of record CM042397.1, on the reverse strand, counting down.
TGCTCCATTATATGGAATCCCAGCTGTCTGCAGACTTATCAGTCTGATATGTTTGGTGGTTGGGGGTATAGAAAAACACTCCAACATAATGGTACAGTAGCCTTACAGACTCCCTCTGTCTTACCTAAGCCAGGCTGACTCCAAGACACTTAAGAAGCGTGACTCCTCAATGTAGGCTAGCCCCACACACACCCACACATATACAAACACACACACACCACCCATGCCACTTCCACCACTGTCTCCTAACCCTCCCCCGGTTGGCTGGAGTAGACGCAGAGGGATCAATGCCGATGGCTCAGCCTGTAGCTTCCTGTCTAGCTGTGGGCTCATTTACTGAAGTGCCGGGATGGAAGATGGTGAAGTACCGGGGAACTGTGGCTCCAAGCTCTGGGCTCTGGCTCCGACTCTGTCTGGCATGGGGCCCAGGCGCAGACAGACCGACTGAGCAAGTGGAACGAGCCAGCGAGCCACCGGTAAGTAAATGAGTGAGAAAGAGGGATAGAGTTTGTGTCATAGAGTTCTGAGTAGGCATCGAGTTGACTTAAACAAACGTAACGGTCGTGACAAACTTAACCACAAAAGTCAAGTCTGACATCCAAAGATCAACCAACAATGATGCACCAACACAGTACACTGTACTATCCATTAAACACATAACCTTAGAGGAGTGATAACCAGCACATCCTCTATCATCTTTTATACTCTGCTTTCCTCCCCCTCTACATTTCTCCTTTCTCCTCTCTTATTCTACCGCTTTCATTTGCAGTTATTGTCTGCATAAATCAACCCGGAGACTCTCCTGTCCTGCTCCTGTAATTGTCATTTGTTTCTCGGACCGCAGAGTTTGGCTCCCCCACCTGCCAATGAAAATGAAATAAAATAAAAAATCTTGATGGAATTATGAGAATTGCCCAATTTCGAGTGTCCCCCACACAGACAGACACACTGGTTGGAGACTACCCACCTTGCTAACATAAAATATTAAAGTTACGCAAATGTTATTGTCTAGTTTTCATTTTGTTTTGAGAGGGCAGGTTTTATTTAAGAGGACTCCTATCAGATGAAGCTGGCAGTCTAGCCCTCCAATAGGGTAAGACCATGTCGATGTTGTCAGGCACATACCAAACTGTGGGTCCTTATCAAGTATGAAGTAAAGAGTCTTGAATAGACAACATCTCCTCACATGTGCGTACCCCGAAACACACATACACGTAAGCACACACACAATCACAGAGATTCGCACACATGTTCAGCCTAGTTTGATTTATGCGCTCGATGCAGATAGGCCGGCATTTGCACACATGGCAGTTATGCAAGCACACACATGCATGAGAAGTCATGCTGGTCCACCGCTCCTTATGGTTTGGTTGAAGTGCACAGACCCTTCCTCTTCACCACTCTCTCCCCATATGCTTTCTCCATATTTCCTCTCCTCCTCCCTCTCCCATCTTCTTTTCCCTCTCCTCCCTTATCCTCTCCTCTTTTCCACTGCTCTCACCACCTATCCTCCTCTCTCCACTCCTCCCACGTTATTGGCTCTCCCTTCCTCTCCATAGCTCCTCTCCTCTCCAGCTGCAGTGCAGACAGTAATGATGAGCTATGTGCAGTCGGCTCAGGGATGAGAGACACATCAATCTGTCCACACTGACAGACTTTACATTTGATTTGTTTACTGTGTGACAGCGCTGCGTACCGGTACACACTGAGAAAGAGAAAGAGGGGGGGGGGGGGTGAGAGAGACAGAGAGATAAGGTGAGGTGGAGGCAAAACATGAGAAGATGGAAAGTAAAAGGGAGAGGTCGATGGAGTGAGCGCGATAGGGAGAGAGAGAAGGCCTGAAGGAGAGTGAGTGAAAGATGAGTGCCCTGAAAGGGGGAAGGGTACGTCCTTTGATAAACAGATAAATAGAGTGAGTGAGTGATGGATGCCTGACCGAAAAAGAGAGGTAGGGGTGTTAGGATAGAGAAATACCTGTCCTCTGACAACCAGGCACAAGTATAACATTTTTTGATATGCCCTCAGATAAGCAGAGAGAGGGAGAAAGTTTCAAAAGTCAGCTGCAGCCATGGAAAGATATCAGACTGAAATCCCTGAATATTCTCTGCAGTGTTTCATGGCTGGTAAGGGTGAGACTGTGAACCTGTGCTGATTTACCAGTTGTCTTTTAGAAGCTGATCAACCCAGCCAGGCTGTTCCACACATCCAAACGTCTCAGACTGCACACCCACAAGGTAGAGGTAGACTACCACAATGTGTTAGTTTATTGGTTTGTGTTTTAAGAGAAAAAGCTCAGGTTTCCATTCAACCTAAAAAGCTTTTAAACCTTCAATCTTTTTAATTTATTTATTGGTTTTAGATCACAACAGAATCTAAAACCAATACCACCATTTCATAAGACATTGTAATTGGTACTATGGTAGAAGTCATTGTTGACCCTAAGAAATAATGTTAAAAATGATTTAACGGGTGGGTCTAATCCTGAATGCTGATTGGTTAAAACCACATTCCAGCCGGTGTCTATTCCACAAGTTACCACCTGCTAAATCTATGACATTAAAACGCCTATTTACTCTGTTCCATCTGACTGCTCAATCCACTGTCTCATCAGCCCAGCCAGGCAATTTATAAACTTGATCTCCACTATAAAAAGCATCTAGACATTATCTCACATTTCTTTTAGACTAACATTTAGTTTTCAACAGCGGAGATTTGTATAAACCTTGCTGCCTGTCTCTCTGACATTTGCAACATTGTTTCAGTATTCAAATTCGATCTCCAGCTGTCCCATAGTAATGAACGTGTCGGGAGTTGGGACGAGACAGACAGGCTGGCAGCGTTTCTCTGCCAGTCAAAATCATGAATCAGCAGGCATAATTTTTATGGATATATACAAAAAAGCTAGTTTGCGGTCTTTCCAGCTTCAGTTTGAAGTGATTGTGTTAACTGTGTTGTTGGCTAGCTCCTCTGAACAAAAGTGTCCTGACGAGAGAGCACATTTTCTATGTCAGGTGAAATCGCGTCTCCTTAGCTTATTGTTATGGATGTGTCCAAATAAATGTCACAAGAAAACAGCTTAAACAAACGCAAACGCAGCTACTGTTGTTATTCTGGCTGCACTGTTTGACGTGACTGTAAGTTAGCCGTAGTTGGCTAGCAAGCAAGCAAGGGATAAGAACGTTGCCAGCCAGTATGGCAATGGAACATTTAGAACGAACCACTGGGTCGCGTCAATAGATAGAGAACAGAAAGACTTAACGACTGGGTCACATATCTGGCATCCGAACGACCAGCCGGCTTGGGTAGCAACCCTAGATTTGTGTCGAGACTATATCTTGTGGAAGGATGAAATAGTATGAATAAATGTATCCAAAGTTTTTAATGATATATCAATCATTATTTGAATATGTTGGTACCCATTGTATAAAAGTGATAATGCCCTTGATGCCGGTGTTTGGAGGATATATTGAAAACACACATGCCAATATATCCTCCAAACACCGGCTTCGAGGGCATTATCACTTTTATACAATGGGTACCAACATATTCAAATAAAACTTAAATGTATATATTTTGTTAGGCATTGGATTGGTCAGTGAACGTGCAACATGAAGTATTATTGTTTTAATTTATGTACTTTAATTTATATACAAACAATCTTAGATCTAATCTGTGAAACCACCAACCAGAGATTTACCATCCAATAAAGACAAAATGGAATGTAGCATTTTTCTTCCCCTGTTGAGATGGTATGTACATGTACAGCACGCCTATGAGGCCTGTTCATTTTTTTCACATTAAAGTGAGCAGAAGGCGCCCGGTGCTTCTGAAGAGAAACTACACAAGAAAAAGAGAGAGAGAGTCGTCTGGTGGCTTGTCGCTAAGAGACGCCACGGTGTGGTCGCCGCGGGGACGTGTTGTGGCATAATGGGATTGGTGTACGAGGCTAAGGCTGTATTAAAGGAGATAATTGAGTTGCTCAGTCAGGCGAAACCAAGACTCTGTGTGTCGCTTTGTACTAAAGGTACAGAACCAGAGAATGAGAGAAAGAGAGCTCATAACTCTACTCATCTCTTCCCTCCTCTTCTCTCAGAAAGCACCCTCCAATGAACCCACACACACACACCCTCTCTCTCTTTCTCTCCCTCTCTCTCACACACACACACACATACACACACACATATATTGTGAAGTGCACAATTCTACAATTTGCCTACTCATTCTTCTGAAGGCACCATGTGACTGAACATACCCAGTAAAACATTGTCTGGTCACTTACTGCAGACACCATGTCACTCAAACATAAGTACAATTCTGTTAGTAATATACTGTTAACATTATTTACTGTCACCTATCCATTGTCCAGCAATGGTTCTAAAACCCCACCCTGTCAATCTATCTCTGTCTTGGTTCTAAAGCTCTGCCTTTTCACTAAAACATGACTCACACACACACACACACACACACACACACACACATACACACCCAGTCCTCTCATTAAAACATGACACACACACACACACACACACACACACACACACACACACACACACACACACACACACACACACACACACACACACAGTCCTCTCACTAAAACATGACACACACACACACACACACATACACACCCAGTCCTCTCACTAAAACATGACATGCTCAACCACAGTAAACACTGAACCGTCACTCAAACCGAGTACCTGTCAACATACTTTATTGCCACTACTACTCCCCATTCCTCCCTTTAGTAGGACTAAGCCCCTCCTGTGTCGCTGAAGTACTGCCCTGACATAAGTAGGCATACTACCATACCACCTGCCCCTGAAATATTGTCCTTTCACTAAGTATTACTCTGCTGTCGTGAAAGTATTGTGTTCCCACTGAAACACTCTCTGACGGCTGGAACGCTGATAATGTCAACTGTAGAGTTGTATCCCTACACCGCTGGCAGGTGGCTAAAGATGTGTCATGTCAGGTCTGACAGGAAGGCAGGTTCACAGAGATGTGTGTGGGAGTGACTGTCACTGATCCTATGACCTATTTCTCTCCCTCACTTTCTGCAACTCTCCCTACCTCTGTCTCTCTCTTTCTCTCCCTCTCCTTCTCTCTCTTTCTCTCCTTCGTTTGCTGTCTTCCCACCTCTCTCTCTCTCTCGCTCTCTCTCTTTCTTCCTCTCTCTCTCTCTCTCTCTCTTTATTTTTCTCTCTCTCTTTCTTCCTCTCTCTCTTTCTTTTTCTCTCTCTCTCTCTTTTTCTCTCTCTCTCTCTCTCTCTCTCTCTCTCTCTCTCTCTCTCTCTCTCTCTCTCTCTCTCTCTCTCGCTCTCTCTCTCTCTCGCTCTCTCTCTCTCTCCAGATGGCATGTTCTCTTCCCCTCTCAGCAACAGCACAGAATCCCCCAGAAGCACGTTTATAAAACAACAAAACTCATGTGGGTGTGTGGGTGCATTCCTTTGTACATAAGCATGCGTGAAGAATGCGAAGTATGTCTATAATTGTTTTTGTGTGCATATGAGAGTGCATGCCAGTTTTCCCCTTACAGCTAAATAAATAACAGAACAAATAAGTGCAAAAACAAGGGGAGGGAGGGGCTCAGCTGCGACTCGTTCTCATTTTCAATCTCGGCCCAATTAATTTGGCTGAATTAATCTCACGCTGCGTGCAGACACCACTGCTGCAGCATGAATGCACACACACACGCGCTCTCTCCAACACACACTCTCTCACACACAATGCTCTCTTTCTCTCTCTCTCTCTCTCACATACACACACCACCCTCCTCCCCCTCTCCTCTGGCACCCAGCACAGTGAAACATGAAATAGTGTCTAATGCCACCATCCATCTGGCATCTTTACGCCCGCCCCGCCCCGCTCCACAACCCTGCCACCCATGCCTCGCCCTCCCTCTGACATTTGGAGAGAGGGGGCAGGGGGAGGAGGGATGTTTATGATTTTCATTTCTAATTAGAAGTAAGGAGCGAGTTCTCAGGTGGTGGAATAGAAATAGCTTCTCATCTCCTCTGTCTCCATGGGATAGTCTTACGTATGTAGTTACATTTGACAAAAAGGTTGTCCCTTCTCAATATGATCGTAACAACTTTTAATAGCACATTATATTGACTAGATACACAGATCTACAACACACCAGCTAATCAGAATTCTGTGAGAAAAACCAAACCTCTCTTTCCACAAATGAGCATCTACAGTAGCTCCACAATTGATTGGCAGGTCACGTCTGTGAAGAAGGCGGAGCTGAGGAACTCTTCTTTCGTGCACAAGTTCACCCTGCCACGCCATTGGCCCCTCCGAGGTGAGGTGTCAGGGTTCTAATTTATGCGAGTGGGACTGAAAGGTTCCTCCTCAGAGGGGCAGGCCAACTGACAGTCTGCATTCCAGCGTTCCCACGGGGCAGATTTACGAGCAGAGGGATCTTGGCCTTCCCAGGTGCAGACTTTACAGAGGTCCCCATAAGACTGTCTTTCTTTCCCTCTGAAACGTCTCCCTGATTGGTCCCTCTATTCTCTCTCCCCACCCTCCCCACCACCATTTTGAAAGCTCCCAACGTTGGGTGAATATGCCAGTTTCAGATAAATACACATTCCAGGGACATGGCTCAAGCTGTGTTGCTATTAAAACATCTCGTCTCCCCCTTGTCTTACTCTCTTCTCCCCCTTGTCTCCCTCTCTCCTCTCCTCCCTCTCTTCTTCCTCTCTTCTCCCCCTCTCCTCCCTCTCTTCTTCTTCTCTTCTCCCCCTTGTCTCCCTCTCTCCTCTCTCTCTTCTCCCTCTCTCCTCTCTCCTCTCCTCCCTCTCTCTCCACCCTCTCTCCCAGCAGGATTGGGTGTCCCTTCAGTGGCTGTCCTGTGAGTCGATCCATCAGGCCCATCGATCCAGATAAAGCTGCCATGTTGGATCCCTCAGGCTTTAACTCAGTTACTGGAAGTCCCCACATACACACATCATTTACAGTGTATTTCACGCTGCTCTGCGTTTACCGTAGGGAAGATCCCATCTTTTAGCTGTGTATATTGGCTGGAGTCCTGGCTGAGGCTACACCAGCATACTACAGCATACACACTCTGACGATCCTGCCTAATGTCAGTGTGATCTTCAGAATAGACATAAGTGATATGATTCAAGAATAAAGGTTAGACTTTTCTGTTGTCCTCCTCACATTGAAGTGCCTTGTCAAGTCACTACATCTGATGTGTGGTGAACATTCTGATAAAAATGGCTGCCACACTCCATTCAAATGAAAGGCAAAAAGTTACCATAGCTTAACCTACATGATTATCTTTGAAAGGTGTGTTGAGAGAACCAATGACACCCATATAATGTGTGTAGCACTCGTGCACAAGCAGGGACTGTCATTTAGCTTGTGATGAGAGAAAGTGAGCAGGGAGTGTAACAGCAGATATTAGCTGTGTGCTAGCTGGTGTGTAATAGACAGTAAATCTCTCTGGCTCTCTCCTGGCAGGACCTTGCTTTGCTCATTAGATAGCTGGCCAAGTCCCCCTTGGTCGCTTGGCGACAGGTTGCCCGGGTAACGGTGCCACAGGCAGAGCCCAGGCCCCTGGCCACTCCTCATTGGTTGGTTGCAGCAGGGTGAAGTCAAAATGGAGGTGGTGAGGTTAGGGACCACTACGTTGAAGGTAAACATACACAGAATATGTTGGGAAAAACCTTTGACCATTTCCTTTCTCTTTTGAAAAAACAACCGCAAAACAATTCAAAGCTATCTGTATTCTTATTCATGACTAAGAATGGCAAAAGAGGCTATACTTGCAACGTAGAGTGTGTGAGTCTTTTGGCCTGTGACTCAGAATAAGAAGGGTTCCTGAGGAAGCGTATGAGAGGATCATCGTTGGAGTAAATCAGAATGAGAGTGAATCAAAGTGGGCTTCTATTTGAGTCATATATGTGGTACTGAGAAAGAGACAGTCACTGCTGACACCTAGGGGCCAAACCCAGGCACTGCCTTCCATTGCTACAAGCTTAGAAAACAGAAGTTGGTTCATCTGCTTTGTTTCGCTAGTCATTATTTCCTCTGGTCATTCTACTCAGTCTGACCCCTTGTGAGGTCAAAATGGTTCAGATGGGCAAAGGAACACGGAGCCCATCATAACGACATGCAACATGACACGACATGAAACCTCACATTGACTTGTGTCTCTTGTGTCACTCTGGTATGTCCTTGTTGCTATGTAGCTCTTCTTTGTTCATATTAGCATACAACACTTCTGTAGCCTGTGTCAGCCAATGACCGTTCTTTAGTGGCCATGCAATGCCTTTCCCTGATGACGCATCATGCTGGCTCTGTTTTAGCAGCAGTAGTATGTGATGTGGGGCTTTCAGTGTATTTTGCATGCAGCGTTGTTAACTGATCTTTCACAGTAATAGTATGCTGATTTTATATGAGGCTACGCTCCATGGGGATATTATTATGGTTTGCATTGCATTGGCATAAATCAGCATACCGTGACACAAAATGTGACACACACACAAACACACATTCATTTCAGTTTCATGATTAGGTTCAGGAGATTCAAACTCCTGGCCCCAGTCTTTGTGCCCACTCCTCCAAAAATCCCTCCAAAACACAGACTCTTATACCATAGCCTTGACAGGAAAGAGTCTTATATTGTGCCAATGTGGGCCAATGAGACACTCTCGGTCAGGGGAAGTCCAGGGGTCAGAGGTCAACCCCAACTTATGGCCCAGCAGGAGGTCAGCCCATCTCTTCCTCCCTCACACTGACTCAAAGAATGGACAAAGGAAAAAACCATGCTCTGACCTTTCACCTCTGGCCGGACCGTTTCTCTCGTCCTTCACTCTCTCTTTCTGTGCCTTTCTCTTACTCTATCTCTGCTGTGACCTTCGTGTCCCCTAGTAGACGACCACAACCTCAAACATCCCCTTTGAGGGGTCAACCGTCGGCCATGGCGACGGGGTTGAGTCTGGGGCCGCGGGGTCATCGTGGGGACAGTGATCATCAAACGGTCAACTCCTCTCCCGGGTCGGGTCAGCCCGGGGTTACCTGCAGGTCAACTACAGCGGCTCATTGTCCGAAACCCCCCACCCCCCTTCCTGGAGCATTGGTCAATCCCGAAGGCTTGCGGTCCCATCCATCCAGGTCCTAATCATTACAAATGGCGTGGGGGAGCAGCGTAAACAGCCATCATTACAGACACTCGGCAGCACACTCACGTCCACTTTAAACGGCCATTATGGCTAAGGGGCCATCCGTAATGCCTGCTCAGTATGCAGGGGAGGGAGGGTGTGCCCAGAGAGAGGTGGGAAAGGGAGGCTTTTGTTGAGGCGTTACTGTGTCCTCTCCCGGGATGTTCTGTCATTGTATTCATGACCACCATTAGGCTCAGTCTCTATCTAACTTGTTGACCTGAGTGTTCCTCATCATGGAATCAGACTCCTCCAGAGGAGGGCGCTATCCCCTCAGAGAACTGGGCAAGGCGCTGTGACCCGGCCTTCACCCTCCCCTACATTCAGGGGGCATCGGAGGAGAGGTCACCATACGGTCGCACAGAGGCTTCAAAATGGCCGCCACCATTTTCTTCTGGAGTAAAGTTGTTGAGCCGCATAACACAGGGTGCCAAATAAAATTACAATAAGCTATTTGATGTGTGTTATCAAAGGTGAAAGCATCACATGGACAACACACAATATCCTTGTTAGGTTAGGAAACACAGATATTGTAAAACCTAGACGTCAGGATATTGCGGCCGTGGATCATGTTTAGAGGTCTCACTGAGTTTGAATGAAAAAGGGATGCATTTCTTCATGTTGTGCAAATAAGGGCTGGTAGCAAGCTTGTGTGTGTGTGTGTGTGTGTGTGTGTGTGTGTGTGTGTGTGTGTGTGCATGTGAGATAGCGAGAGAGAAGGGGGAGAGAGAGAGGAGGAGGAGGGAGAGATGCAGGCTGTGGGTTCAACGGCAGGGCAATGACAGACTTCCCATTCTCCATCACAACCCAGCCCTGGGGGCAGGCAACGCAACGCAGCGTGGCGCTACTGTTCCGTGGGTGTGTTTGTGTGTGTGTGTTTTTAAGTGTTCAGAGGCACCAAACGAGCCCCCATATTGTACAACACAACAGGCTAAACGAACGAAAGAGAACAAGATGGCGGATAGGCGAGAGGGAAGAGGCTGAATGTAGCGAAGGACAAGAGAAGAGGACCAAAGTGGAAAGGAAAGGAAATAAGAGGGAAAGAGGGCAGAAGGGACTGAGTAAAGACCAAAATAAAGGAGAGGAAGAGAAAGATGAGAGAGATGGGTGACAAAAGAGATCAATTATGGAGAGCGACAGTCGCCCTGTGATAAGTGACATCATCCCTCACCATCATCCACCTCCTCACCCGCACCCACACACACACGCGCCATTGGTTACCGAATTACAGCGCTTACACTGCCAGTGCCAACGCAACCGCTCGGCGGTAAACCCAGCACTCCAACTGTCCACCTCCTTCTGCCCCCCACCCATCCCTTGATTTCTTCGATACATGTATGGACCCTTCCCTCTTTCTCTCTTTCTACATCCCATTCCATCTCTCTCTCCTTCTCTTTCCACCTGCCTTTCACCCAATCAGCGGTGGGGTCGCTGCGAGGTCGCCAGGAAAAATGAGGCGCCCTTGTGGTGCCGCGCTGCACTGCTCTTTGCTCCCAACCAGGCCAACGTCTCTCCCTCCCTCGCTCTCTACACCCTCACTCCATTTGTTCTCATTCTCCTCTTATCTCCTCCATACATTCTCCCCCCTTCCACATTCCTCATCCCCTCTACCCTCCCTCCCTCCTTCCTTCCCTCCTTCCTTCCCTCCATCCACCCCGAAATGGAGTCACGCTGGTGATGCGGGTTGCGTCCCGTTGGGTCTTGGAGATGGAGAGCCCTTCACTGTTCTAAGAGAGAGTGTTCTGCCATAGCGGGGGGGGATTAGGGGAGACCTAGTGTGATTCCCACATATTTACCCTGATTTACACTGAGAGAGAGGTGATTTACCACGGTCTGAGATGCCATGGCAATGGTTCTCACCCTGATGTATGGTGTTGAGAGATGTGAGGGCTGGTTGACGGGATGGATCTGTCTCGATCACATCAGAAATAAGACCTTTGTAGTCTGGGCTAGTTCAGTGGGAGAGCAGAGTGAATGTTAAGATTGATTGGAATTTGTTTGCTTATGGGTACATTGTGTGACAGTGTGTAATAAAGGGTATGTTTGTAATGATGATGTGCGTATATATTGTACACTGTATATACAGTGCATTCGGAAAGTATTCAGACCCCTTGACTTTTCACATTTTGTTACATTCCAACTTTATTCTAAAATGGATTCAAATGTTTTTTTTCCGTCATCAATGTACACACAGTATCTCATAATGACAAAGCAAAAACTGTTTTTTAGACATTATAGCAAATGTATTAAAAATACAAAACTAAAATATCAAGTACACATAAGTATTCAGACCCTTTACTAAGTATTTTGTTGAAGCACCTTTGGCAGAGATTACAGCCTTGAGTCTTCTTGGGTATGACGCTACAAGCTTGGCACACCTGTATTTGGGGAGTTTCTCCCATTCTTCTCTGCAGATCCTCTCAAGCTCTGTAATGGTTGGATGGGGAGAGGAACTCTAGAGTGACCATCAGGTTCTTGGTCACCACCCTGACCAAGTCCTTTGTCCCCTGATTGCTCAGTTTGGCCGGGTGGCCAGCTCTGGGAAGAGTATTGGCTGTTCCAAACTTCTTCCATTTTGTTCTTGGGGACCTTCAATGCTGCAGACATTTTTTGGTACCCTTCCCCAGATGTGCCTCGACAATCCTGTATCGGAGCTCTACGGACAAATCTGTAAATTATGGGACCTTATATAGACAGGTGTGCATTTCCAAATCATGTTCCATCAATTGCATTGACCACAGGTGGACTCCAATCAAGTTGTAGAAACATCTCAAGGATGATCAATGGAAACATGATGCAGCTGAGCTCAATTTATAGTCTCATAGCAAAGTATTTCTGTTTTTAATTAGTAATACATTTGCAAAAATGTCTAAAAACCTGATTTCTCTTGTCATTATGGGGTATTGTGTGTAGATTGCTGAGGAAATTTTTCATTTAATCAGTTTTAGAATAAGGCTGTAATGTAACAAAATGTGGGAAAAGTCAAAGGGGTTTGAATACTTTCCAAAGGCACTGTAACGTATTTGAGAGTATTAATTTGTGTCAGTCTATGTTTGCGTTGATAGCCATTCTTGACTCTCTCAAGGTCATGATATGCTGTGCTAAGCCATACAGCTCAGTTTGAGAAACAACAGAGAGAGAGAAAATGTACATAAAGCCACAATCCCATACAACCCAAAGCCTCACTGATCCCTCATACAGCCCTATAGGTCAAGAGTTCAAGGTCAGAATTCAGTTACATCATTAATATAAAGCTTGAATGAAGACGATGAATACAAAGTGTCTCCTAAAACATACTTTTGCTTAACCTCGCCTATAGCCCTTTAAATAAAGAGAAGCTATGACATTTCTAAGGAGGTGTATGTTTGCATTTATTTATATTAATTTCTAGTGGTTCACTCCCTCTGACTGCTCCCAGCATCGAACTGCAGCAATACTCTTCACCACAGAACATTAACCCTATGATTACCCCTCTAACATACGACAGCCATCTCTACACGCCAATATTCATTGGCTTCTCTTGTTGTGTTATGTTTCCTAACGCCATCCCCACATCCCCCTGACATTCCTAGAACCCCCCTCTCCTCCTCCCTCACCCCCCAGCTGCCCCCTTAACCAAATCAACCTGGCGCTCTCCACCGTCAAGCCCTTCACAGCGCGGCTTACAGATGGTAGTTTAAGCTTCACGCAGATCAGAAGTATTGACCATAGCGACGGAGTCAAAAGAAGTTCAATTGAGCGGGGATGATGGGTAATGGGTTAGGATGAGGCATGGGGCCAAGGTCCTCCCCCTGGAATGGGCTAGGCTGGCTTGGGCTGGAACACAGTGGGGGGGGGGGGGAGAGAAGAGAAGAGAAGAGGAAGTGAGGGACCATAGGGGCTAGATGGAGTAGTTTTGAGGGTAGCATGGGAAAGGGAAGTTGCGAGTGTGTGCGGGGGTTGGGAGGGGAGGGAGGGGGGGGGGGGGGTTGGTGACTAGTAGTCACGAAGTGCAAACCGTATGCTCCCAAACTAACATAGTCAATGTGTGTACTCTGCGTGAACTCTCTCGGTCTCTGTGAAAAAGAGCAGGAGCAGTTGAAAGGGAGAGCGAGGGAGTGAGAAGGAGAGTGTGAACAAGAGGGATCGAGGGAGTGAGAAAAGGAGAGAGAGGGATAGAGAAAGGGCATACATCAGTGCCTGGGTGCGTTGGCTCGGTGCATCTGGTGATGAAGAAGCATATTAAAAAGGCAGTATTGGTCATCAGAAAGCCCTTTTCTCTAGCATTGGGGGAATGTAGAGAGAGCAGCACACAGATGGGCCGGGGAGATATTAAAACCGCCTGTCACAGCGGAGAGCGGGCGCTGCAGGAGAGATGGAGCGAGGGAATGTGAGAAGGAGAAAGAGAGAAGTCGAGGAAGAAAGAAGGGAGTTGAATGACTGTAGGAGGAAAAAGGAAAGAGAAAAGGAACTGTCTGTGTGTCTGTGTGTCTGTGTGTGTGTGTGTGTGTGTGTGTGTGTGTGTGTGTGTGTGCAGCTCATTGTCTTTTCAGCTCTACCAGTTCCTCTCTTGGCTGCACTATAATTTTAATTAGCCATCCTCCTGCTACATCTCTTCTCCTCCTTCCCTCCAGCAGAAGAGAAGGGCAGGATCAATGGTTTGGGATGTGAGAGTTGGTAAACAGCTTTCCCTCCCTAAGTCTTAACCTTATCCCATAAGGGTGATGGAGCCCAAAAATGACCTTAGATCAGTGTCATGGGGCAACACATGATGTGGTTTGTTGGGGACAAGCTGACTCCATTTTGAGCCAATAGTTCTATCGCATTACTATATTTTGAGGCTATGTGCTCTAGCTCCATACACACTTCTTAATAATCAGCACTGTCTGAAATGATTCAGGGTAGATGACATGGTTCCTAGCAGCTGACTGAAAAACTCTGTGACCATGGTAACATTGGACAGAGGGTGTCTTCTCTTGTCTCCCTTCCTCCACCTGAATCGTTGCCAGAGAGAGGGGACTGAGAGAGAGGGGGGGGGGGGGGGGGGGTAGAAGGGGAGGAAGAGGGAGAAGAGGCATCTTTTAATTAGATCTGCTGCTGTTTGTCTGCATGTCAGGTTATTTTATTTGGCTCCCCAAGTTTACTGAGGAAAATTAGTTTTTAATTGTTGTACATAAAATATTGTAAAACACCAGTAAATCAGCTCCAAGTGATTACATTTTTGTTAATCTGTTCCCAAGTATTCCCACACATAATAGAGACACACAAACGTAAGCAAGGTTTAAAATTATAATGTTTTTGTAAAACACTATATTTGTTTGGGCTTCTTGTGGTACATTTTCAGTCTACAAATTATTTGTAATTATGTTCTGTCCCCCAAACTATGACAAAATCGGCCCGCGGCTGAATCTACATTAGATCCCTGCCTTAAGGTGTCCATACAGCCTTAATTGACCTTGCTCTGAAGCACCACCTGGTGGCCAAAAGCAACAAGGCATATAGCTGTAAAGCATTCAGTATCGGACAGAGGAGGTATATTATGGTCCCATTAACGCCTGGGGTGGGAGATTCGTATTAAAGCCTGCAATAAGTAGTGGCTCGTTTTATGGCTTAGACAAGCCAGCTGAGATAATAATGTATTGATTTTTCTTCTTCACTGTACGACCGTGCAAGCCCGCGACACACTAGACTAGATAGTATACTACAGTGTAGTGGGGTGGGGAACAAAGTGATATACACTCCCAAGGGCACATAGGCTGAGTATGCACTCTGCTCTGGTAGTGCTCTGCTTGTAGATATTGTTATTTTTGGAAACGTTTTATATAATATTGCTGTAACTATACCCAAAGAGGGAAGAAACACTATGTACAGTGCATTCGGAAACTATTCAGACCCCTTGACTTTTTCTACATTTAGTTAGGTTACAGCCTTATTCTAAAATTTATTAAAGTGTTTTTTTCTCTCATAAATCAATACCCCATAATGAAAAAGCAAAAACAGGTTTTTAGATTTGTTCGCTAAATTTATGCAAATACAAATAAAATAAAAAAGTATTCAGACCCTTTACTCAGTACTTTGTTGAAGCAACTTTGGCAGCGATTACAGCCTTGAGTCTTCTTGGGTATGACGCTACAAGCTTGGCACACCTGTATTTGGGGAGTTTCTCCCATTCCTCTCTTCAAATCCTCTCAAGCTCTGTCAGGCTGGATTGGGAGCCTTGCTGCACAGCTATTTTCAGGTCTCTCCAGAGATGTTGGATTGGGTTCAAGTCCGGGTTCTGGCTGGGCCACTCAAGGACATTCAGAGAATTGTCCCGAAGCCACTCCTGCGTTGTCTTGGCTGTGTGCTTCTCTCTGTACTTTTCTCCGTTCATCTTTGGCTCAATCCTGACTAGTCTCCCAGTCCCTGACATCCCCACAGCATGATGCTGCCACCACCATGCTTCACCATAGGGATGGTGCCAGGTTTCCTCCAGACATGATGCTTGGCATTCAGGCCAAAGAGTTCAATATTTGTAATTATTATTGTTTATTTATTTAACTAGGCAAGTCAGTTAAGAACAAATTCTTATTTACAATGACGGCCTACATCAGCCAAACTCAGACGACACTGGGCCAATTGTGCACCGCCCTACAGGACTCCCAACCACGGCCGGTTGTGAGACAGTCTGGATTCAAAGCAGGTTGTCTGTAGTGACACCTCTAGCCCTGAGATGCAGTGCCTTAGACCACTGCACCACTTGGGAGCCCTTGGTTTCATCAGACCAGAGAATCTTGTTTCTAATGGTCTGAGAGACTAACGGGCTCATGTGCCTTTTGCTGAGTAGTGGCTTCCGTCCGGCCAGTCTACCATAAAGGCCTGATTGTTGGAGTGCTGCAGAGATGGTTATCCTTCTGGAAGGTTCTCCCATCTCCACAGAAGAACTCTAGAGCTCTGTCAGTGTGACCATCGGGTTCTTGGTTCCAAACTTCTTCCATTTAAGAATGATGGAGGCCTCTGTGTTTTTGGGGACCTTCAATGCTGCAGAAATGTTTTGGTACCCTTCCCCAGATCTGTGGCTCGACACAATCCAGTCTCAGAGCTCTACGGACAATTCCTTCGACCTCATGGCTTGGGGTTTGCTCTGACATGCACCGTCAACTGTGGGACCTTATATAGACAGGTGTGTGCCTTTCCAAATCATGTCCAATCAATTGAATTTACCACAGGTGGACTCCAATCAAGTTGTAGAAACATCTCAAGGATGATCAATGGGAACAGGATGCACCCGAGCTCAATTTCAAGTCTCGTAGGAAAGGGTCTGAATACTTATGTAAATAAGGTATTTCATTTTTAATAAATGTGCAACATTTTCTAAAAACCTGTTTTAACTTAGTAATTATGGGGTATTGTGTTTAGATTGCTGAAGAATTGTTTTTATTTCATACATTTTAGAATAAGGCTGTAACGTAACAAAATGTGGAAAATGTCAAGGGGTCTGAATACTTTCCCATGGCACTGTAAATTGATTGTGTGTATATTCTCCTTTACCATTACTGCTCTTGTGACCAACGCCTGATTCAGAGGTTCATTTCCATGGGATCTGTAGTGAGAGAGTCAGGACCTCGTTTTAACGTCTCACCGAAAGGACAGTTCTGTTTCAACTTGTACTTTAACTGCCACTAGGACACACATAAACCATCCAATACTACCTCTCCTGTTGCTACAGCAACATTTTACATGAACCCAATCTCATCCCTTATAAACATGGGATAAATGTTCTCACAAGCAGTCATGATATTCAATTGAAATACTCCTTTATATTAATTGATATACATGATTGTACACACTGAGTATACAAAACATTAAGAACATGACATAGACTGACCAGGTGAATCCAGGTGAACGCTATGATCCCTTATTGATGTAACTTGTTAAAACCACTTCAATCAGTGTAGATGAAGAGGAGGAGACAGGTTAAAGAAGGGTTTTTAAGCCTTGAGACAATTGAGACATGGATTGCGTATGTGTGCCATTCAGAGGGTGAATGGGCAAGACAAAAGATTTGTGCCTTTGAACGGGGTATGGTAGTAGGTGCCAGACGCACCGGTTTGAACTACAAAGCTGCTGGAGTTTTCTGTGTGTATCAAGAATGGGGGGGGGGGGGGGGGGTTCCTAATGTTTGGTATACTATGACAATGGTGGCACGGCTTCACTTGGGATGTATTGTGCCAGAACCCTTTGCTTCATTATCTTGTTAGGCAAAAAAATCTTTATATTTTAATTGCAATTGTACTACATGTGTATTTTATTGTGTCAGTGACAACGCTCAGTATTTGTTGAAAGAGAGCGCTCAACAACTTTATCCACAAGGTGGCAGCATTGAATAACCTTTGGAACTCATCCTTCCACCTTAACCAGTGTGGACAATGCAATGGAATGTTGAGAGGATGTGCACTGTATTCCGATAATAATTCATGTGTTACTTTCCTCATCTCCTGCAGTGCCTCTTGCCCCTTTGATGTGTACAAAGTAGTTTTTTTTTGCACAAAACAGAGACAGTGTGGTGATGTCATAAAGGTATCCCAACATCATGACAACATGCATTAATCAAAAGAAAACATAGAATTTGAATTCAAACTGAAATCATCCTAGAACGGACAGTCACAAACAACATATCCCAACAACACATGGCAACGCCAATCATTCTACATTCTAAGAGTGGACCAAAAACGACATTCTACACCAAATCCAACAGTTCTACTTTGCTATTAAAGAGAAAAGACTCACTGCAATTTTGTGCTAACCATTTGAAAGATTCTTTCAAGTGATTTCAGTCTAATTTCAAGGAAACAGATATTAAGTAAGTCTATTTTATCATAAATTCAAGTTTCAACAGATTTGCCATTTATCCATACCTCTAGCTTCAGTCTCTAAGCTGCCATAGATGACGGGTAATGTTCTGTGTCTTTCTATGTGTCAAAGGATGGATTCATATACGCCCTATCAGCTTTGGGGTCCTCTCTCTAACTTTGAGAAGTCCCTGTGTGGAATGTGGTGGAGCTTGGCCCTGGAGGAGTCTTCAGTGGACAACTCATCGGTCTGGGACCTCCATCCTGTCAACACCACTGATTGGTCAGAGAGCCAAGAAGTGACCTCAGAGTTTGACCAGGTTGAGCGTGCCATCAGGAGGCCCTCGCCCCTGGCTTTCAGCCGGCCTGTAAAAGGCCTCAGGGAGATGAGCCTCTCTCTCAGCCTGCACTGCTTCAGTGACTGGGCATTAAGCCCCACTGACCAGCACTATGGAGACCTCTGCTCCCTGTCCCACAACCACACTCCATGAAAGCTCTATCCTAGATCTAACTAGAACAGATATATTCAATAAAACAGAATTTATATTTTTACAGTAACAACTGTTTTGTGCCTTTCATTTACTAGCTGTTATATTCAGAATGATGATATTCAGATACATTTCATTTTTATAATTTCCCTTATAAGTTATTATTAGTTGGGTAGTTTGGGTACTAGATGGTGCTGCAGTGGATTCTATTAGCGAACGAGCAATCACTTGAGATCAAACTGGATAAGCTCTGTCCGAAACTTATCCTATCAATGGGACCTGTAACATCCTATGTTTCTCAGAGTCGTGGCTGAACGAGGACATGGATGTACTGTACATCTTGCTGGTTTTTCTATGCATCATCAAGACCGGACAGTAGACTTGGGTAAGAGGAAGGGAGGATGGGTGTGTCTCTTTGTTAACAACAGCTGGTTCGCAATCTCTAATGTTAAGGAAGTCTCAAGTTTTTGCTGGCCTGAGTTAGAATACCTCATGATAAGCTGCAGACTATACTTTTTACCAAGAGAGTTTTCATCTATATTTTAAAAAGCTTTCTATTTACCACCACAAACTGATGCTGGCACTAAGACCGCACTCAACGAGCCATATAGGGCCATAAGCAAACAAGAAAATGCTCATTCAGAGGTGCTTTTTTTTTGTGGCCGGCGATTTTAATAAAGGGGAACTGAAATCCATTTGACCTCCTTTTGACCAGCAGAAGTGGTCCAATGAAGCGGATGCTAAGCTACAAGACTGATTCGCTAGCACAGACTGGAATATGTTCTGGGATTCATCTGATAACATTGAAGAGTTTACCACATCAGTCACTGGCCTCATTAATAAGTGCACTGACAACGTCGTCCCTACAGTGACCGTACATACTGTACATATCCCAACCAGAAGCCATGGATTACAGGCAATATCTGCACTGAGCTAAAGGCTAAAGCTGCCGCTTTCAAGGAGCGAGACACTAATCTGCAGTAGCGGTGCATGGGTAAAATCACTGTGGAAGCCAAGCCAGAAGAAAATGCCATATTACAACCTGTGTGTTGTGATAATTGTGTTGTTTGCTCTATAGCCTGTTAGTTCATATGACTTGACACTGTGATATATAAGTCAATTCAACCACACATTTGTTTCATCACAAAACTGGAGAGAGCTACTTCTGTCCGGTGAAGTCCACAAAACATATTGAATGTAACAAACAGTTACATGACCTACAGCATGGCCAAGCAAGTTAATGTTTCGGACTACTATTAATACCACAGAGAGTTACTGCAAGTCATAAAGAAAACAGACGCTGCCTCCATTATTCACCACACTTTCAACTTCAACATTTCAACATTATCTAATCACCTAATACACTGACAACTAAAAGATACCCAAAAAACGATTTAGTCCATGCTAAATATGACGTGGTTTCCATGGTACTGATTTGTGTGTGTGTGTGTGTGTGTGTGTGTGTGTGTGTGTGTGTGTGTGTGTGTGTGTGTGTGTGTGTGTGTGTGTGTGTGTGTGTGTGTGTGTGTGTGTGTGTGTGTGTGTGCGTGCAAGTAGCAAAAACATATTGACTCACCCTATTTGTAGAGAAACGCCAATGCCATCTTCCTCTTTCCTGTTTCCAAATGGTCTTTGACTCTGTCATACAATACATGATTTTAGTTTTTGTTGTCCTAGGCTACCCGGCTACAATGCTTGCTAGCTAACCTAACTTCCTTTCATGGGCAATGATGCGCCAGGCAAGCTAGTTAATATTAGCTTGCTACTGTACATCTAGCTACATATTGAACTTCCATCCTCAGGCCAGGGGCCCAATGTATGAATTAATGGTTGGATCAGAATCACCGTTATAGTCATTGGCCAGTATGGAGAATAAAGTAAAACCACAAGTCCAAATCCCTATCTCCATCCATGGCTAATTTAGGAAAATGTAACATTTTAGCTAGCTAGCTACTCACCGGAGACCAATGACACAACGAGATGCAGCAATTTAAGATTTTCTGGCTTTCCTTGACACTTTTTTTGGGTGCGCCAGGACCATTCAACGCTGATTGACTTTTAATGCTTGCTGGCTTCCCTTGAATTCAATGCTACAGGCGGCAACAATGTCATATTATTTTTGACCAGACAGCATCAGATAGATGGCCTTCACATAAAGAGAAAGAGAGGTGCTGTTTCGCTCGCTCGGATCCTTTCTCCAGTGAGATGCATTCAGCTTGTTGCGAGTTGAAGGAAATTTATAAAACACAGAGATAAGATACATGATTTTGTGTTTAAAAAAATGTTTTATTAGTACATTTTTTGGGGAAGCCTGGCTTTTCTTGGCAGCCATAAATATGTAGCGGTCTTTATATGTACCACAGAAGAAATGCCCTCCAAATACACCTCTGCTGTCTTCAACCAGGATCTCAGCAATCACTGCCTCATTGCCTGTGTCTGTAATGGGTCTGCGGTCAAACGACCACCCCCATCACTGTCAAACGCTCCCTAAAACACTTCAGCGAGCAGGTCTTTCTAATCGACCTGGCCCGGGTATCCTGGAAGGATACTGACCTCATCCAGTCAGTAGAGGATGCCTGGTTGTTCTTTAAAATGCTTTCCTCGACATCTTCAATAAGCATGCCCCATTCAAAAAATGTAGAACTAAGAACAGATATAGCCCTTGGTTCACTCCAGACTGGACTGCCCTTGACCAGCACAAAAACATCCTGTGGCGTACTGCATTAGCATCGAATAGCCCCCACGATATGCAACTTTTCAGGGAAGTCAGGAACCAATATACACAGTCAGTTAGGAAAGTAAAGGCTAGCTTTTTCAAACAGAAATCTGCATCCTGTAGCACTAATTCCTGCTACGGGCAGTACTAGGTTGTTAGTAGGTGACGTAAGCACCCAGATTAAATAAAATACATTTAATGAAATAAAAACCGAAGATTTTAATATCATCCAGCTACTGTAGCTGCCTACTTAACATCAACAGGCAGTACTAGTAGCGCAACAACTGAAAATAGAAACCAAAAGTTACATTCCTGGCAATCATAACGATCTGACTCCCCCCTTCTGTCTGAACTTGGAATATTCCTGCTTAGGCCGCTGACCCTTAACCTGATGTTCTGTTCTGCGTTGTGTACTATTCTAATAATTTGACATTTTATGTAATAACCATTTTAACTCTCCTACAAATACACCCCACTGCTAATACGGACACTTATAAGAAATCCCGCTATGAGCCATCAAACAGGCAAAGTGTCAATACAGGCCTAAGATCAAATCCTACTGTGCTGGCTCTGATGCTCTACGGATGTTTCAGGGCTTACAAACTATATAGGATTACAAAGGGAAACACAGCCGTGAGCAGCCCAGCGACGCAAACCTACCAGATGCGATAAATGCCTTCTATGCTCACTTCGAGGCAAGAAACACTGAACCATGTATGAGAGCACCAGCTGTTCCGGACATCTGTGTGATCTCGCTCTCCGTAGCCGATGTGAGTATGACCTTTAAAGAGGTTAATATTCGCAAGGCCACAGGGCCAGAAGGACTACCAGGATGCGCACTCAGAGAATGCGCTGAGCAGCTGGTAAGTGTCTTCACTGACATTTTCAACCTATCCCTGACCCAGTCTGTAATACCAACTTGTTTCAAACAGACCACCATAGTCCCTGTACATAAAAACGCCAAGGTAACCTTCTTCAATTACTATCTCCCCGTAGCACTTACATCTATAGCCATCATCCCAGACACCCTGGACCCTCTAATTTGCATACCGCCCCAACAGATCCACATATGACACAATCTCTATTGCACTACACATTGCCCTCACCCACCTTGACAAAGGGAATACCTATATAATAATGCTGTTCATCAACTACAGCTCTGCATTAAACACCATAGTCCCCTTCAAGCTCATCACCAAGCTCGAACCCTGTGACTGAACACCTTCCTCTGCAACTGGATCCTGGACGCCCCCAGGCAGTGAGGGTAGGTGACAACACATCCGCCACGGTGACCATCAACACAGGGGCCTGTCAGGGTTGTGTGCTTAGTCCTCTCCTGTACTCCCTGTTCACCCACGACTGCGTGGCCATGCATGACTCCAACTCCATCATCAAGTTTTCTGATGACACGACGGTGGTAGGACTGATCACAGACGACGATGATGAGGCAGCCTATAGGGAGGAGGTTAGAGACCTGGCAGTCTGGTGCCAGGACAACAACCTCTCCCTCAACATCATCAAGACAAAGTAGCTGATCGTGGACTACAGGAAACGGAGGGGTGAGCACGTAGCCATCCACATCGATGTAGGGGCAAGTTCCTCACCCACACAGTTGTGAAGAGGCTACGACAGTGCCTCTTCCCCCTCAGGAGGCTGAAATGTTTTGGGATAATCAACAAGTTCTACAGCTGCATCATTGAGAGCATCTTGACTGGCTGCATCACCGCTTGGCAGAGGTGGCAACACAGGTTAAAAAGTGGCTGAACAGAATTTCTACTGGTCCAGACATAGGTTGGCATGCTCTCTCTCTATGTTTGGTTATTGTGATATGTGTTAAAAAGCTGTTGAAGATCATTTTGAAATGGAAGTAATTACTCTATTCTTTAGAATTGCATTGTATTAACTGCATACATTTTGTTTCTAAAGTCTATCATTTGAGAAGATCTCAAAACAGGATGCTACCCATTTTTTCCTTCTTTTTGCAGACAGTAGCCATTATATTGCTAGTATGTTGTTCACAATTGAAGTAACTTTTTACTTTTGTAAATTACATTTCCTCAAATAAATAGCTCACCGAGTAGATTGATGAGTGCTTTTGTTTTTGCTCAGGAACAGCTTGAACGTTCTGTGTGAGTGTAGCTATCAACTTCTGCACTGTCAACTTCTGTACTATCAACTTCTGAACTGTCAACTTCTGTACTATCAACTTCTGCACTGTCAACTTCTGTACTATCAACTTCTGCACTGTCAACTTCTGAACTATCAACTTCTGCACTATCAACTTCTGCACTATCAACTTCTGCACTATCAACTTCTGTGCTGCTCGACTCCAGTGCTCAAGACGTTTCATGGTGCTTGAATGAACGGTCATAAAATACAAATAGCACGATTTTTCTAAATGTAGTCTTCAATGGTTTTCAATGGTAGACTGTGACAGAGCAGGTAAATGTTCTACTGGAATGCAAAAATGCACTGAGAACTGGCCCGGTCAGTTCTGTTGCTCTGCCACCACACCAGATTGAAAAGTACTGTGGCAGTACGTTTTCCAGAGACTCTGCCGCTTGGTATGGCAACTGCAAGGTATGGCAACTCCACTCTGTGGTCCAACTCAAATTGGGTTGAGGTCGGGTGATTGTGGAGGCCAGGTCATCTGATGCAGCACCACCCTCCTTCTTGGTCAAATAGCCCTTACACAGCCTGGAGGTGTGTTGGGTCATTGTTACGTTTGAAAAACAAATGATAGTCCCACTAAGCGCAAACCAGATGGGATGGCGTATCGCTGCAGAATGTTGTGGTAGCCATGTGGTTAAGTGTGCCTTGAATTCTAAATAAATCACTGACAGTGTCACCAGCAAAGCACCATCACACCTCCTCCTCCATGCTTCATGGTGGGAACCACACATGCGTAGATCATCCGTTCACCTACTCTGCGTCTCACAAAGACACGGTGGTTGGAACCAAAAATCTCAAATTAGGACTCAGACTCAAATCAGACCAAAGACAGATTTCCACCGGTCTAATGTCCATTGCTCGTGTTTCTTGGCCCAAGCAAGTCTCTTCTTCTTATTGGTGTCCTTTAGTAGTGGTTTCTTTGCAGCAATTCGACCATGAAGGCCTGATTCACGCAGTCTCCTCTGAGCAGTTGATGTTGAGATGTGTCTGTTACTTGTATTCTGTGAAGCATTTATTTGGGCTGCAATATGAGGTGCAGTTAACTCTAATTAACTTACTCTCTGCAGCGGAGGTAACTCTGGGTCTTCCTTTCCTGTGGCGGTCCTCATGAGAGCCAGTTTTATCGTAGCGCGTCATGTTTTTTGCGACTGCACTTGAAGAAACTTTAAGAGTTCTTGACATTTTCCGTATTGACTGACCTTCATGTCTTAAAGTAATGATGGACTGTCGTTTCTCTTTGCTTATTTGAGCTGTTCTTGCCATAATATGGACTTCATATTTTACCAAACGGGGCTATCTTCTGTATACCACCCATGCCTTGTCACAACACAACTGATTGGCTCAAACGCATTAAGAAGGAAAGAAATTCCAAGAAAAATTTACTTTTAACAAGGCACACCTGTTAATTGAAATATATTCCAGTTGACTACCTCATGAAGCTGGTTGAGAGAATGCCAGGAGTGTGCAAAGCTGTCATCAAGGCAAAGGGTGGCTACTTTGAAGAATCTCAAATCTAAAATATATTTTGATTTGTTGAACAATTTTTGGGTTACTACATGATTCCATAAATGTTATTTCATAGTTTTGATGTCTTCACTATTATTCTACAATGTAAACATTTATTAAATGAAAGAAAAACCCTTGAATGAGTAGGTGTGTCCAACCTTTTGACTGGTACTGTATATGAAGACACAAAGGGATAATCTGCTACAGTTCATACAGTACCTAAGCAGTCCAAAATAAGAGAATGTAAACTGACATAAACCAGCTACTCAGGTTAAAACGTGTCAGAATCAGCTTTAATTCACCAAATGCGTTTGCATGTACAGGAATTTGACTCTGTGAAATGGTGCTGCCACAATATACAGAATATACAGATGATAAACATAATACAGTCGTATGAAAAAGTTTGGGCACCCCTCTGAGGCTGCATAATAATTTACTCTGTCGTCACAGAAAATGATCACAGCGGCATGCCATTCATTTTCTAATAAAAGCTGAGTACTGGGGTATTGTCCAGACAAAGATTTTTAGTGTAGCAATATTAAGTTGTATGAAATTAAATCAGATGTGAAAAATAGGCTATGCAAACATTTGGGCACCCTTGTCATTCTGTTGATTTGAATACCTGTAACTACTTAGCACTGATTAATTGGAACACACAATTGGTTTGGTGAGCTCATTAAGCCTTGAACATCATAGACAAGTGCATCCAATCATGAGAAAAGGTATTTAAGGTGGCCAATTGCAAGTTGTTGTTCTCTTTGACTCTCCTCTGAAGAGTGGCAACATTGGGGCCTCAAAACAACTCTCAAATGACCTGAAAACAAAGATTGTTCAACATTATGGTTTAGGAGAAGGCTACAAAAAGCTATCGCAGAGATGTAAGCTGTCAGTGTCCACTGTGAGGAACATAGTGAGGAAATGGAAGACCACAGGCACAGTTCTTGTTAAGGCCAGAAGTGGCAGGCCAAGTAAAATATCGGAGAGGCAAAGGCGAAGGAAGGTGAGAACGGTCAAAAACAGCCCACAGACCACCTCCAAAGACCTACAACATCATCTTGCTGCAGATGGTGTCACTGTGCATCGTTCAACAATTCAGCGCACTTTGCACAAGGAGAAGCTGTATGGGAGAGTGATGCGGAAGAAGCCTTTTCTGCACACACGCCACAAACAGAGTCGCTTGAGGTATGCAAACGCACATTTGGACAAGCCAGCTTCATTTTGGAATAAGGTGCTGTGGACTGATGAAACAAAGATTGAGTTATTTGGTCATAACAAGGGGCGTTATGCATGGCGGCAAAAGAACACAGCGTTCCAAGAAAAACACTTGCTACCCACAGTAAAATTTGGTGGGGGTTCCATCATGCTGTGGGGCTGTGTGGCCAGTGCTGGTACTGGGAATCTTGTTAAAGTTGAGGGTTGCATGGATTCCACTCAATATCAGCAGATTCTTGGGAATAATGTTGAAGAATCAGTCACAAAGTTGAAGTTACGCCGGGGCTGGATATTTCAACAAGACAACGACCCAAAACACTGCTCAAAATCTACCCGGGCATTTATGCAGAGGAACAAGTACAATGTTCTGGAATGGCCATCCCAGTCCCCAGACCTGAATATCATTGAGAATCTGTGGGATGATTTGAAGCGGGCTGTCCATGCTTGGCAACCATCAAACCTAACTGAACTGGAGATGTTTTGTAAGGAGGAATGGTCCAAAATACCTTCATCCAGAATCCAGACACTCATTAGAGGCTATAGGAAGTGTCTAGAGGCTGTTATTTTAGCAAAAGGAGGCTCTACTAAATATTGATGTGATTTTTCTGTTGGGGTGCCCAAATTTATGCACCTGTCTAATTTTGTTTTGATGCATATTGCACATTTTCTGTAAATCCAATAAACCTAATTTCATTACTGAAATATTACTGTGTCCATCAGTTATTTGATAGATCAAAATGAAATTGCTGATCCAAACACCCAATTATTTATAAATGGAAATCATGGAAATTGTCAGGGGTGCCCAACCTTTTTCATACGACTGTATATAGATGCAGAATTTCCACAGATCCACATACAGTATGTACACTATGAACACAATAAGCTACATTATAAATTATGCATGTGTAAAGGACGTCACACTGCTTGCTTAGTGAGTACCACTTCCTCCTGATTCAGCCCATACCTGGCGGGAACTCGGGACCTCTGCCTCACAAACACACGTGACCGTCCTCGGTCAAGCGTCTTAGCCAATCGCGTCACCTCAAAAGCTAGCTAATGAGGCGTCACTTAAGGACACTTAAGGCTAAGGAGAAAGTTTCACACATCCCCATGTGCTACACATGTAAGAGATGTGCAGAGAGTGCAAAGAGCAATGTGCAGTTCTGGGATGATAGTGCAAGGTGCAGAGTGCGAAGTCCATGGATGAGAGGTTCATCGTGGACCAGGTGGCCGGTTGGTGAGGGCCACGGCACGGGGGAAGAAACTGTTCAGCTGGCGGGAGGTTTTGGTCGTGATTGACCTGAACCGTTTTGGTCTTTGGAAGGGGTCGGGAATGATCTTTTCTGCACGCTTCCTTGCCCTGGAGTTATGCAGGACCTCGATGTAGGGCAGGTGGTAGCCAAAGACTCTCTCAGCAGACAGGACAATCGGTTGCAGTGCAGGAAGTGAGGATGGACTCGATGATGGTTGTTTAGAACTGAATCAGTACACAAAGCATTCAAAGGAGGACTGAGGACAAAAAACACCATGCATTCACCAAACATTGCACTGAGGGAAACAAATTTGTTTTATAGTAATTGTCTTACTGGGAACTACCATTGTCTATCAACTGCAGAATCCCAAACATTTTCAATTTGGCATTGATCAGATGTTATCAGCAAGCCAGAGCCATCTGTCCCAATTAATCTCTGCTCAACTTCTCACTTCCTCTACACACCTCCTTCTCAAAACCCATTGGAGGAGGTCTGAGGCAAGGAACCTTGGGTTGTCTCCTCCAATGGGGTTTTAGGAGGCATGATGGTCAGTCCTTGCATCAATAGCTCCGTCTATTAATTTGATAGTGTTAACATTTCTCCAGCCCCATCCTTTAGCTTTTTCCTGAAACAGGGGCAGGGAAAACGCTTTGTTATTGTTTCAACTGCTGATTGCCACTTTAAGAATCACACATAAATGAGCATACAACAGTGGAGGCTGCTGAGGGGAGGACGGCTCATAATAATGGCTGGAACAGAGCGAAACCATGTGTTTAATGTATTTGACACCATTCCACCCATTCCGCTGCCAGTTGAGGACTTGTGAGGCGTATGTTTCTCAAACTAGACACTCTAATGTACTTGTCCTCTTGCTCAGTTGTGCACCGGGGCCTCCCACGCCTCTTTCCATTTTGGTTAGAGCCAGTTTGCGCTGTTCTGTGAAGCGAGTAGTACACAGTGTTGTACGAGATCTTCAGTTTCTTGGCGATTTCTCGCATGGAATAGCCTTCATTTCTCAGAACAAGAATAGACTGACGAGTTTCAGAAGAAAGTCTTTGTTTTTGGCAATTTTGAGCCTGTAAGCGAACCTACAAATGATGATGCTCCAGTTACTCAACTAGTCTAAAGAAGGCCAGTTTTTTTGCTTCTTTAATCAGCACAACAGTTTTCAGCTGTGCTAACATTGCAAAAGGGGTTTCTAATGATCAATTAGCCTTTTAAAATAATAAACTTGGATTAGCTAACACAACGTGCCATTGGAACACAGGAGTGATGGTTGCTGATAATGGGCCTCTGTACGCCTGTGTAGATATTCCATTAAAAATCTGCCGTTTCCAGCTGCAATAGTCATTTACAACATTAACAATGTCTACACTGTATTTCTGATCAATTTGATGTTATTTTAATTGATACAAATTTTGCTTTTCTTTAAAAAAAAACAAGGACATTTTTAAGTGACCCCAAACTTTTGAACGGTAGTGTACATGTATATATTCTCAATCCATTCCTTACTTAGATTTATGTGTATTTGGGTACATGTTGTGAAACGTTTTAGATATTACTTGTTAGATATTACTGCACTGTCGGAGCTAGAAGCAAAAGCATGTCGCTACACCCGCAATAACATCTGCTAATCACGTGTATGTGACCAATACATTTTATTTTATTTGATTTTATTTGAATTGATTTTGGAGAGCAAACTGGAAAATTGGTGTGAGAGGGAGAAAATACATCCGTGAAGGGACGCCGCGTTGTGAGTGCAGTAATTTCTGAGTCTTGACATGTAGTAGGTATTTCTACAGGCGAACAAAAATCTCTGCTCTGTTATTAGTTCACTGCAAGCTCTCAAGTTTAATTTGCGCACCACACTGGCCTGCATTCACCGGACCCGTCCTCTGCTCGCTCCACCACATTTCTTCTCTCTCAATTATGTTTTATCTTTCGCGGGAGCACCATCCCACACCCGTTTGACTTTTGAATTGGATTTGACACCATACACTACATGACCAAAAGTATATGGACACCTGCTTGTTGAACATCTCATTTCAAAATCATGGGCATTAATATGGAGTTGGTCCCCCCTTTGCTGCTATAACAGCATCCACTCTTCTGGGAAGGCTTTCCACTGCTCCAGAGTCCAATGGCGGCCATCTTTACACCACTCCAGCCGACGCTTGGCATTCTGCATGGTGATCTTAGGCTTTTGTGCGACTGCTCAGCCATGGAAACCCATTTCATGAAATTCCTGAAGAACAGTTCTTGTGCTGACGTTGCTTCCAGAGGCAGTTTGGAACTCGGTAGTGAGTGTTGCAAACGAGGACAGACAATTTTTATACACTTTTCAGCAACGGGTGTGGCTGAAACTGCCCAATCAACTCAATTGCCCAATCCACTCATACTTTTGTATATATAGTGTAGCTGCCTCAATTACCTCGTTCCCATCGATTCGGTACTGGTACTCCCTGTATATAACCATGTTATTTTTTACTTGTTATTGTTATTCATTATATTCACTGTGTGTTTATTCCTTGGTTTACTATTTCTATATTTTAAAAAATAAATAATTCTTACCTTTATCTTTAACTACGCATTGTTGGATAATAAGAATTTCACTGTTAGTCTACACCTGTTGCATATGACAAATAAAATAGGATTTGGGTCCTTGATGCTGATTGGCTGGAACAGCATTTCAGGTGTGTGTATATCGAACAATATACCATGGCTATGCAATAATACGTGTTTACTGTTCTCTTTATGTTGGTAACGAGTTTATAATAGTGATAAGGCATCTCTGAGGTTTGTTGTATATGGCGAATATACCACGGCTAACGTCTGTATCCAGGCATTCCACTTCACGCATAAGAACTTAGCTGTGGTATATTGGCCATATTGGCCATATACCACACCCCCTCGGGCCTTATTGCTTAATTATAATAGTCATTCCAATGGTAGCACATCATCTATTGAAAGGTTGATCTCATGCTGTTATCACTGTATGGAGATTGTAGACACTTTTTTTTCTACAACACATCACTTTCTCCCTCTTTATTTTTCTTTCTTCATCAGACCCTCTCTTTTCCTATTACTCTGTTTCTCTATATCTACCCCTCTCTCTTTCTCTTTCCCTCTCTCTTTCTCTCTCTCTCTCTTTCTCTCTCTCTTTCTCTCTCTCTTTCTCTCTCTCTCTTTCTCTTTCTCTTTCTCTCTCTTTCTCTCTTTCTCTCTCCCTCTCTCTCTCTCTCTCTCTCTCTCTCTCTCTCTCTCTCTCTCTCTCTCTCTCTCTCTCTCTCTCTCATACACAGGGCCACTGGTCCTAGTGAGTAATGGGGTAATTAGGCCAATCACGCTGCAGAGACACATGATGAATTCTGTGTGCTCTCCTCTTTTGTTCTCCTCTAAAACCCAATCAGGTTTCTTTCCTCAACATTACCTGCGAGAGACCCTCTCACCCCGTTATCCCCCTCCCTCCTTCCCCACCTCTCCCTTCACTCCTTCTCTCTCCATACCCTCTTTCATCCTACTGGGGTAGACTTCACCCCTCTCAACATCAGTTATCCTCTCCTACTTCAGTAAGATCTCAAACTTTTCCTTGTCCTTGTTTCCTCCCAGTTCGTTCAACAACTTGTTTCCATTTTTGTTCACCTACTTCCTCTATTGTGAACTGAGATTGCTGGTTGAAGATCGATAGAGAAAGAGAGAATGTTTGTTTTTTTACTGTTTTTCAACAGAACATTGTGGCAAGGAGCAGCAACATGCTGATTTGTGAGTACAACTTACATTTGAATATAACAATTGGCAATACTACGTAAAACACATTCATCAACAACATAGACCAAGGACATGGACCAGACAATCGGAGCAGTTCTTTGGCCACTATATCATGGAGAATTGTTTTTCTTCTCACATACCATGAGGGTTTGTTGGAAGTTCCCACCAAAGTCACCTCCTTCCAACTTGTAATTGACTTGGGGTCCTGGGTGAATAATGGGCTTCCTGTTGAAAGGGGTTGCTATTGGCTAATGAAGCTGAAACGTGTTGTTTGTCCTGTCCTCCTCCCCTTACCCATCTCCCTCCTCTCATACTTCTGATGCAGACACCATATGTGTGCATGTGTTTGTGTACATGCAAAAAGGTGTAGGGTAAGGGTGCAGATGTGTGTTTGGAGGGGGAATAGGTATGTTTGCATGCATGTGTGTGTGTGCGCGTGCATGTGTGTGTGTGTGTGTGTGTGTGTGTGTATTCATGTATTTGAAGAACACACACGTTACCCAGGAGACAGGGGACATGATCATCCTACCTGACCCTTAATTCTTCACCACACAGTCAAATCAATTAGGGATATACATAAACAAATATATATTATACTGTCCACATATGAGTTAATTCCTTCTCTTCCATTTCAATCCTATTCTATTTATTTTATTCTGGTTTTGATGGGAAATGAAGAGGCATTTGCATTTCCATTCAAAAAGTACAGGTATGGTTGGTCAGCTCATTTCTTTAGTGTCAAATGAACTAAGAGGATATGGCCCTGTGTGTGTTGACAAGATCCCATACTGTAGATGTGGGAGAGCATGCAGAAGAGATCCTGTTTAATGGCTTTTGTTTGTGCTTTCAAGATATGAATAATAATAAAATCACACACATCAGCATCATACACACAAACGCATACTGTACACATGCGTTGGATACAATGTCAGTCGCCAGGCCAAGCTCTGCAGCAGTGTGGTCTTGTTTTTAACAAAACTTTGGCTGGTCCGTGTGCAGATAATACAAGCTGATATTTACTGGTGTTTTTTTACTGTGCACCACTGCCCAGCTCTAAATCATTTACACATTAATTTGGTGTTTTTTCATCTGTTCATTTTTATTTACATGACAATATAATGAATGCACATGTTGTTATCTATCTCTGGAAGCATTGTTTGTCTGGGCTATTGATTGTTAACTATTATGATTAATCAAACAATTAACAGAGGACACAGAGAGGGTGAAGATGGCAGCTCTCATGGGTGACATCTTTATCAAAGGTGTGAGTGTTTTTCACATACATCAGTTTGTCAGTCGGGACATCAAAGATGCTATACCTTCAGAATATGTATGATAAAAGTGTCAGTGCAGTCACGCAAGTGCAGTCAGTTAAAAATAAATCTGGCAATGGAGAAGGGAAGGTCTGCCAGTCGCTTTTCCCTGGCTGAAGTCAGTGAAGGCTACCCAGCCAAAAGGAATAGAGAGAGAAACATGGCGAGCAAGGTGTGGGGAGACGAGTTCAGGCTTCGACAACTGGTTGGTGTCATAGGTTTTTGACATACTACTGTCTTTCTAAAATGTTACTTTTTTTATGGTAAATTCATGAATCAATTCTGAAATTCTAGAGTATAGAACCAAGTTCAAGACATTGCAAGTAATGTAATTGCTCTACCCATTGTCATGCTGGACCAATAAAAATATTATTGAATAATATGTTTATAATAGAGAAAAAAAGAAAAATAATGTGTAAAGACTTCATCTCCCATGGTGCCATACAATAACACGCTGCGTAGCCGCGCTCTGCCGGAGTTGGCGGGTACGAGGGAGGCACTGGATGGCTTTTGTCTGCAGCTTTACGCAAAAACGAAATGAGTGTCCTTTAAAAATAGATTTTACAAGCTGATATTTACACAAGATAAGCACTACATATATATATTTTTTTAGATAAACCATTAGTATCCTACTGGTTTTCATTTGATAAAATTTACTAAATTTCCGACAATTCATTCATTCGAGTCAATTCTCTGTAAAGGTAAGTGGCTAACGTTAGTTACTTCACCATAGCGTTTTTCCTTCTATAATGCACAATGCTTGATAAACATTTCAATAGGCCAATATATTGACGCTGCAATGTGCATCTTGCTACATTGTTGCATGCGGATTCTGTTTTGAGTATTCAATTGCATTGTTTTCGCGCGAATTCGTGTAGCTTACTCGTGCTATGATTCGGGTCAACATGGACGACTAGTCATTCCGTCTGGAGAGATGCGGGGGGAAAACCCCTAGCACCACCATGTTAAACGGGGACGGCTGGTGATGGCATAGTGAACGGTTGCTTAATAAAAATGCAATTGTTTGTAGCCCGTTTAACAGCCCATGTTGTTACTTTGTTGCACTGCTTGATTGGCCGTTGTTATTGAAGTAGGACAACGATTAGGTTGCTACATTTCGTTGCCCCCTTTCTGGCAGGAATGTGGCTAATCGAATTGGCTAGTGCTACTCATAAAAGAGAGACCGTGCTGTAGTAAAGAAAGGACTGCTTATGAGACAAATGTATTTACATCGGTGTACACGTGGCTAAATTCGCATTATTGATTGGCATTGCCTGTTAAGAACCTTACAGCCACCAGCGATCTGCAGCGTGCACCGTACCTCAATGCTACCCAAATAGGGCAATGGAATCAGAAATGATCACTTTCTTGAAATTACTTACTTCCATTTTGCAACAAACTGTTGAATTGCACATCAAAGCTGGCACTCATACATGCGTTGTTTAGCCTACACAATATTTTATGACACTGAAAAACGATATGTCCTATTTAATGATGTCTTAAATACATCAGTGTTTGTATGATAGTGATGCTTTACCCCTGCTTACCCCAGTGTTCAGTTAGGAGGGGGTGGGGGTAATCGTTTAGAATCAGGGGTGTCTGTGTGCTCCCCTCCCTCTTCCAGACATTCTCTTGTTCTCACCATGTTTTCTGCCAGTGGTTTGTAGTGAATGTGTGCTTTAGTTGATTCGACTCTGTGGCATAACTGTGCATTGATGTCTAGATTAGAAGCTTGAACCCTTTCCCCTGCTGAATGTTGTTTAATTGGATGCGCTTGACTGTGTGATTTCTGGTCTGTTTTTAAATAGTGTTTCTGACATGTTTCATATTGGTAGGTGTGCATTAGTCTACACCAGATCAAGGCTACATCCCAATGGAATGTTCAAGAACTCGTATAGTCACTACCCCCTGCCTAGATCATGTATTCAAGACGGGGACCAACCCCTAGGGCTCTTTTCTGGGAATCACACCAACAATGTACCATCATTTAGACTGTCTAGTCATAAATATTTCTTGAAATGATGATGACAAACCTAGTGATTCTAGTCAAATATGTGTTTTTCTGTGTATTTGTTTGCATTAGTTGCAGACTTGCAGTACAATCAATGCATGCCAGATCTTTTAATAGAAACATAATATAACTGCGACATGCGCTTTAGTGGTGACAGTAGGAACTGTAGTCAAACATTTTTTTATAAGTAACCCAATATAGACCACCGCATGTTGTTTCCAATAAGCGCAAATGAATCATAGTGGGCAGAACACACAAGGAGGTGGGCAGAGTCAAGCACGAGCTAGCGAGATCCTATTTATTTATATTTATGTTATATTATATTTATTTAACCTTTATTTAACTAGGGAAGTCAGTTAAGAACACATTCTTACTTACAATGATGACCTACCTACAGGGTCAGCCAAAGTAGTACGGCGCCCTTGGAGCAAATTAGGGTTAAGTGCCTTGCTCAAGGACACATTGACAGGTTTTTCACCTTGTCGGCTCGGGTATTCAAACCAGCGACCTTTCGGTTACTGGCCCAACGCTCTAACCGCTAGCTTACTGTTCTAGCATGTATTTGCATATTTCTGTTAGGGGAAGCCTACTCTGAAGTGTGCGTGCAATAAGTACTTTTTTTTTGAGTTTGGCAAAGGTTCACGTTTACAAAACTTAGTCCATTCTGTTTGTAACAGATTGTAGTTTTGGCACAGAACTGTATTGAGATCAAATGTTTAACAGATTAGAAAATTTGCAGAATGTCGGCCAAAGTCCATCTCGCTCCATCTTCTCCCACTGCCGACCACTGTGAGATTCCTCTTATCACCATATTTGGTGGTGACTGGAAATGTCAAATGGATGCTTTAAATGTTATACATTCGATGAAACATCTGTCTCATTGTTCTATCTGTGCTGTAGTGGTGTGCATGCATTACACATTAGTAATCGATTGACTGTGAGAGATGATACCATGTGTTCTTCTTACCAACGCCGTTCTCTCCTGCCTTCTGTGAATTCTCCCTGATGCCTCTGATCCATGACTCCACCCCCCTCATCACCCATGCCTAAGTAACCACCCTCCCCTCTCACCCTGTTTAGCTCTGTTGACAAGGAACCCACTGGTTCCACTGCCTTCTTCCAGCCCGAAAATGAGCGAGC
Source organism: Thymallus thymallus (assembly GCA_023634145.1). Taxonomy (NCBI): domain Eukaryota; kingdom Metazoa; phylum Chordata; class Actinopteri; order Salmoniformes; family Salmonidae; genus Thymallus; species Thymallus thymallus. The sequence continues at coordinate 13,884,259 of CM042397.1, read as the reverse complement.
CTACTGCTACTGTTACAGAACCCCCTAGCGATGTGACCCCAAGTGTTACTACTGGTGTTACCACTGAAGGTGTAGATCAACTCTCTTCTAATGCAAACGGTAATCCATTGTTTCTGTCTTATGAATGTCGTAGGGGTGGGTGGCTTACTGGCCAGCTTCAGCAGAACTTAAACGCCCAGAACTTTTTTTTAGGTAAAATACAATGCCCATACTGCCCTACCACACAAAAAGGTAGTAACTGCTCATAGCGTGGAACTGAGAAAAATTGCTTTTATTTACCTTGGTTTCACAATAACCTAACATGACCCCCATTTTCTCCAAAACACAATACAACAGAGGTGGGATACTTGTCCACATGATTAAGCATGTATTTAATGTAGCATAAATTACTAACTAAATTCGACCAAATGAGCAGTTACTGCCTTTTTGCATGGTTGGCAGCATGCCTTACCCATGATGTTGCATAAGGATTTAAGTCATTCACTTTAGTCAAAGTATGATATATTTGGGCTTGAAGTAGGAAATCCGAAGTGTCAATGGCGTGTGTTTCCCCTATGAGATGACGTGCTAATACTTTTCAGTCTACATTTTTTTTCAGGACTGGGTTTTATTTGAATGTTATCACCAACTATCATGGCATTGTTTTGCACCCCCACTTTTTTACCAGCAAATGATCAGAATCCATTGGAGAACCTGTCAAGTTTCACTTATTTTTATAGCTATTCTGTAAAAAGAAAAGAAGTGCCTGATATGAATTTTGGAATTCCGCTCCTCCTGTCTCCCCAAGATGAATGGTTTTGACCACTACAGTTCGATTTGCATGGTCCGGAGCCCCAGGTGGTAGGGTTTGCTCGTTTTCGACCATTCCATTGGTCCTAAGAAGGGGCAAGACTAACTTGCCCATTGCTTCACTACATGCTCCACTGCTTTGATGCAGCTATCCTATAATGAAAAGGCACCCGCGAACGAAAATACAAGGAACTTGTTTATTTAGGCTACTGAGTGGCGCAGAGGTCTAAGGCACTGCACCTCAGTGCTAGAGGCGTCACTAGAGACCCTGGTTAGATTCCAGGCTGTATCACAGTCCGGCTGTGATTGGGAGTCCCATAGGGCGGCGCACAATTGGCCCAGCGTCGTCTGACAGCTGTTAGTGCCATATTTGTTGATGTCTCTCCACTCCACGTGGAAATCACCTCTGGAAGATCTGAATTGCATAATCCTTGTGTCCTCGTCTCCTTCTCAAAACCCATTGGAGGATAAGGTCAGAGGGGAGGGACGTCTGGCTTTTTTCATCAAATGGGTTTTGAAAAGGAGATGGAGGGAGGACGCAAGGATTATCCAATTGAGATCTTTCCCTCTTAAATTTCTACCCACCTCCAATTCGTGAATATGTAATGTAGCCTGAGTCATTCTTCAGAGGTGGAACCTAAACAAGCTTTTCTGCTCTAGAACATGAATTACCTCCAAATGTTTTTTCGCGGGACATCCAGAGGATTCTCTCTGACTTGGCTGCCCACCTTGACAAGATTAGGGGGATATGTACTAGGCTTGGGCGGAATCCAGATTGTCATACCTTACCTTGTGAAATACCGGGATATTCGGTAATACTGGCAATGGACACAATGGGTGCTGTTTTCAAACCCCACTGATACTCTGTAATCTGAAGGTTAGCAATGCTAACAAGTACATGTCAAATTCCATAGAGAATGCTAACTATATGCTAACAAGCGCATTGCATACATATTTGCACATTTTCTGACCTAAACTATACAAGTATACAAAATATTAGCCAGCAGGGGATTCTCTGCTGTTACCAAGCAAATGCTTTATTTTGGAAGAAGCTACCCACTTAGCTAGATAGCTAACTAGCTACTAAATTAGCAAACCAAATGCACAACTGCACAGTATTATGCATATTTTAGACAGTTAACTTAATAGTTATAGGATATCTAGCTGGCTGTGAATTCCATACTGTAATTAGATCACCTGTAAGTGACCCACAATGCTCCGGTCACTCGTCTTTGTGTGCTTGTAAACAAACACCTGGGGACTGACGTAAGCTTCATAATAATGTGACAGCTGAAATGAAGATTGCTATTTTCTTTATCTCCTAAAATATTGCACAAGTTGACTGCAGGTTTGTACATAAATAAGATACAAATGTATTAAAACATTTCAAATAAATAGTTTAAACGGTATTGACGATATGAAAAAAAAAAAAAAGCATATATCATATATATATATATATATATGAATCGTATAGGTTGTGCCCTTTACTTTTAAGGGTGCAGTCCAGCTCTGATCTTATGGTCCAAGTTAGAGATGGTCCATAGTTTCAGAAACCTTGGTAACTCTTCTTTTGGGATAGTCTATCTGTAGATACTCTACAGACTCAGTAACATTTCAACTAGTTATCTGCTAAGCCTAACCTTAAAAAAATATATATATTTGTTGATAGTCCATCTGTAGATGCTCTATAGATACTATATGATTAAACTGTGACGGAAACCTTTCATTGGATGTGACGCCTCTTATCCTTTGCCCAACCTGTATGTCTATTTGGGCTTCAAATCAGCAATGATAGTGCGTCCCTGTCCAGGACAGTGTTATGTCCAGTCCCCATACCGGACACCTTAAAACTACCCTAGGAGCAAACAAAGTTCATCTAACTCACTCTAAAAACAAATCCATGAGGGTCAGTTGGAGGATCTCTCTTTGAATACAGAAACCCATTGCCATGGTTTGGTTGTATTTACAGTTAGAAAAACCCAATTGAAAGTGGATCAGCCGGATGTTAGTGATTCAGAGCCAGAGATCTTGAGGCACACTGAAGCCTACATCAGAGAGCCCATCTTAGCATAGTCCTCTACAAATCCATGAACCGCAATGAAGAAAGGGTTGGCAAACAGGGTTGATGATAAAAATGTATGTAGGTTTGCATGCTGGCACTGCTGCTTAATTGCAGAAAAGGGAAAGGGGGTTGTACAGGTTGTACAACTGAATGCATTCAACTGAAATGTCTTCCGCAATCAGAGAGGTGCGGGGGGCTGCCTTAATCGACATCCAAGTCTTCGGCGCCTGGGGAAAAGACACCATTTTGATTGGCTAATCAAGTCCAACAGATGATTTGGACTTGAATCTTGCATTTTGGGACAAATCCCATTTGTGTAATCTGACTCACTGAACCTGACCATAGTGAAGTGTGCCCATAAACATTGGGGCTTATAGCCGTGAACAAAGTCTTTTGGAGTCTAACCAAACTGTTCTGCACTCCTCCCCTTTAGTAGAGCCCCCCAAGGAAGAGGTCAATTTGGCAGCAATAGCAGGGAAGAAGCAGACCAAGAAGAAGGTGGAGGAGGTGGTAGAGGAAGAGGAGGAGGAATATGTGGTGGAGAAGGTGCTGGACAGACGGGTGGTAAAGGGACGTGTGGAGTTTCTTCTCAAATGGAAAGGCTTCTCAGAGTGAGTGAAGACTTAATGCTATAGTCACAGAAATAAAATGTGCATACATTACATACAATCCTGTTTACATAAGCTATTTTTATTATACTTTTGCAGTTCTTTATTGGTACTCATGGGGTAGTGGAGCTTGGGGTAGCTGGGAGTCTTGTTGCCATGCAACAAGAGTTGTCATACCCCCTGGGCCCTCCGGATCTGCAACAGGTTGGGCATATTGGTCGGCATTTTCCTCACAGAGCATGTTGTGCAAGGTGTACAATGGTCTCCACTGTCTCTGGCTTGAGACAAATGGTGGCGTGGAACACTTGCCAGCGGTTGGCAAGTACAGTGCATTCGGAAAGTATTCAGACCCCTTAACATTTTCCACATTTTGTTACGTTACAGCCTTGTTCTAAAATTGATTAAGTTGTTTTTTCCCCTAAAAATCTACACACAATACCCCATAATGACAAAGCAAAAAAAGGTTTTTAGACATTTTTGCATAAACATTTAAAACTGTATTAAAAGTATTCAGAGCCTATACTCAGTACTTTGTTGAAGCACCTTTGGCAGCTATTACAGCCTCAAGTCTTCTTGGGTATGAAGCTACAAGCTTGGCACACCTGTAGTTTCTCTCACTCCTCTCTTCCTCTCAAGCTCTGTCAGGTTGGATGGGGAGCGTCGCTGCACAGCTCTTTTCAGGTCTCTCCAGAGATGTTCGATCGGGTTCAAGTCCAGGATCTGTCTGGGCCACTCAAGGACATTGAGACTTGTCTCGAAGCCACTCCTGCGTTGTCTGTGTGCTTAGAGTCGTTGTCCTGTTGGAAGGTGAACCTTCACTCCAGTCTGATGTCCTGAGTGCAGCTTTTCATCAAGGATCTCTCTGTATTTACTCCGTTCGTCGTTGCTTTGATCCTGACTAGTCTCCCAGTCCCTGCTGCTGAAAAACATCCCCTCAGCATGATACTGCCACCACCATGCTTCACCATAGGGATGGTGCCAGGTTTCTTCCAGATGTGACGCTTGGCATTCGGGCCAGAGAGTTTAATGTTGGTGACATCAGACCAGAGAATCTTGTTTTTGCATGGTCTGAGAGTCTTTAGTTGCCTTTTGGCAAACTCCAAGCGGGTTGTCATGTGCCTTTTATTGAGGAGTGGCTTCCGTCTGGCCACTCTACCATAAAGGCCTGATTGGTGGAGTACTGCAGAGATGGTTTTCCTTCTGGAAGGTTCTCCCATCTTCACATGGCAACTCTGGAGCTCTGTCTGAGTGCCCATCGGGTTCTTGGTCACCTCCCTGACCAAGGCCCTTCTCCCCCAATTGCTCAGTTTGGCCGGGGCGCCCAGCTTTAAGAAGAGTCTTGGTGGTTCCAAACTTCTTCCATTTAAGGATGATGGAAGCCACTGTGTTCTTGGGGACCTTCAATGCTGCAGAAATGCTTTTTTTGGTACCCTTCCCCAGATCTGTGCCTCGACACAATACTATCTTGGAGCTCTAAGGACAATTCCTCCGACCTCATGGCTTGGGTTTTGCTCTGACATGCACTGTCAACTGTGGGACCTTATATAGACAGGTGTATGCCTTTCCAAGTCCAAGTTACCACAGGTGGACTCCAAGTTGTAGAAACATCTCAAGGATGATCAGTGGGAACAGGATGCACCTAAGCTCAATTTCTTGTCTCAAAGCAAAAGGGCCTGAATACTTACAGTATGTAAATAAGGTATTTCTGTTTTTTATTTGTCATTATGGGGTATTGTGTGTAGATTGCTGAGGGTATTTTATTTAATCTATTTTATAATAAGGCTGTGACGTAACAAAGTGAAAAGAAGTCAAGGGGTCTGAATACTTTCTGAACAAATGAGATCTCCACGCCATACTCGGCGAAAAGTTGTAAACTCGCCGTTCGTTCCATTCTTCTGCCGGGAAACCACTTCATGAGGTACTACTTGAGCGGGAATGCCTCATCTGCGACCATGCAGTGTGGTGCATCTTGTTGACAGCCAGGTAGTGGTTCCGCTGGTGTGGTGCTGGCTGTCCTGTTTTCAAGGGCATGTTGAAGCGAACATCCCCCCCCCAAAACCTACATCAGAGACCATACCATTACAGCCAGATACCTGTGTGTGTGTGTGAGAATCACAATGTTTCAACAAAATATTGTACAAGTGGCAGCAAAATGCTGAATTGGGAGTACAATACAATTTGAATATGAATTAAGTTGGCAAAACCAACTAAAACTCAAACAACGGATGTAGGCGATGAAAATAAAATGCATGCTGTCAGCAAGGGCCATGAGGGCGATGGAGAACAGCTGTAACCTATAGCTGGGGAATCAAAGGGCTGGAAAGTTTTGGCTCACCTGGACATTAGCACAGAACTATTAAAAGAGTACAACCTTAAAAATGAAGTACCCTCAGCCAAAACTTAACTTCAGATATTGGCCTGTCAACACCTCATGAATGGCATTGCAAGTCTCCTGGAATAATTTTAGAGACTGTAGCATGTCCAATACAACATTGGAAGGACAGAACTTGTAGGCCTCACCTGCACAAAGACACAGATTACCAAATAAGGGTTACAAACCAAGACAACTAGTCAACCCAGCTAGCTAGTTAAGTAAGCAGCTAACAGATAGACCTCCTGTGTTTTATTTAACAGTTCAGAACATTACATGGGCATTGTGAGAAAAAGACAACCATGATGCAAGCTGGCTATGTATTCCCACGTGCTAGCCAACACCAAACATTTGAAATAATGCTAGCTAGCTAACGTAGCTGTCCATATACCACCACAAAACCGCACTCAATGAGCTGTATACCGCCATTAGAAAACCGGAAGATGCTCATCCAGAGGCGGTGCTCCTAGTGGCCCGGGGACTTTAATGCAGGGAAACTCAAATCCGTTCTACATCCATTTATATCAGCATTTTTAAGTGCAACCAGAGGGGAAAAAACTCTAGACCACCTTTACTCCACACACAGACACGTACAAGGCTCTTCCTCACCCTCCATTTGGCATATCTGACCATAATTCTTTCCTCCTGATTCCTACTTACAAGCAAAAACTAAAGCAGGAAGCATCAGTGACTTGGTCAATAAAGTGGTCAGATGAAGCAGATGCTAAGCTACAGGACTGTTTTGCTAGCACAGACTGGAATATGTTCCGAGATTCTTCCACTGGCATTGAGGAGTACACCACAACAGTCACTGGCTTCATTAATAAGTGCTTCGATGACGTCGTCCCAACAGTGACCGTTCGTACATGCCGCTTTCAAGGAGCAGGACTTATAAGAAATCCCGCTATGCCCTCTGACGAACCATCAAACTGGCAAAGCGTCAATACAGGACTAAGATTGAATCATTCTACACCGGCTCCGAAGCTCGTCTTATGTGGCAGAGCATTCAAACTATTACAGACTACAAAGGGAAGCACATCCGCGAGCTTCCCAGCGACATGAGCCTACCTGACGAGCTACATTACTTCTAATCTCACTTCGAGGCAAGTAACACTGAAACATGCATGAGAGCATCAGCTGTTCTAGACGACGGCCATCACGCTCTCCGTAGCCAATGTAAGACCTTTACACAGGTCAACATCCGCAGGGCCAGATGGATTACCAGGACATGTACTCCGAGCATGCGCTGACCAACTGGCAAGTGTCTTCACTAACATTTTCAACCGGTCCCTGACTGAGTCTGTAATACCGACATGTTTCAAGCAGACCACCATAGTCCCTTTGTCCAAGAACACTAAGGTAACCTGCCTAAATGACTACCAACCTGGTGGTAAGGGTAGGTAACAACACATCTGACACGCTGATCCTCAACACGGGGGCCCCTCAGGGGTGCGTGCTCAGTCCCCTCCTGTACTCCCAGTTCACTCATGACTACATGGCCAGACACGACTCCAACAACATCATCAAGTTTGCCGATGACCCAACAGTGGTAGGCCTGATCACCTCCCTATAGGCTGTCTCATTGTTGTCGGAGGTCAGAGACCTGGCTGTGTGGTCCGCATCACCAACAAACTATTAGGTAATAATTAAACTATTATTACCTCGACTAACCGCTGCCCCCGCACATTGAGTCTGTACCGGTACCCTTGTGTATATAGCCTCGCTAATGTTATTTTACTGCTTCTTTTTCACTATTTGTTACTTTTACTTTCCATTTAACAAAAAAAAATCTTTACTTCTTAAGGCATTGTTGGTTAAGGGCATGTAGGTAAGCATTTCACTAAGGTCTACACCTGTTGTATTCGGCGCATGTGACAAATACAATTTGATTTGACTGTTTACATGTTTGGTGTGGCTAGCAAGTGAACATACATAATCAGCTGGCTAGTTTTTACTTGTCTTCATGGTTGTCTTTGTCACGATGCCCATCTAATATCAACATCAAACATTAGCTTAGCTATCACTCACCAGTTGCCAGGAATCACAGAAATGCTGTCCTTGAAATTAGTGTCTTGCTTCCCAATTTAGAGATGCCACCAACTCCACATCAACTTCCGCTTACGGAATTGATCAGTATACAAACGGGAAAGATTCTGGAACGGGGGTACATCACCCAACTCCCTTACACAAGTTTGCGTAGGTTCCTTTAAGGGCCTTATAAAATCTGTAATTTCTTGCCTAATTCTGTTTTATGTTTTTCCCAACTTCAGTTTTCTTTCAGGTTTTTGATTTTCAAGTTTTCGCTCCAAAATGCCCCAATGTTTATGGGCACACTTCACTATGGTCAGGTTCAGTGAGTCAGTAATTGGATGTAAGTCCACAAAAATTCTTAAACCACACCAGAAGACCATTCAAGTGTGCAGTCTGGCACCAGCAAGAGACCAGTAGCACACGCTATTTGTTAATGTTAAACAAATCACCACTGAATTGAGGCAAACAATCCTATCATTCTGCCAGGTAGACATAGACTACTTTGTAGTTAACATTTAATTGAGAAGGTTTTTGGGAAAGCTTTTCCATTTACCAGAAGACTGTTGTAATTAGCATTATCGCTAAAGGCTATGTGGTAGACAAACGCGCGCACACACAGGGGAATTCCCGCACCGTTTCCTCTTCAAAGTTACAGTTGAACTAAAATAGTTCAGGATTATGGAGCTTTTTTAAATTTATTTTTTAAATTAATTTCCCCTCGGGGATCAATAAAGTATCTACAGTGGGGAGAACAAGTATTTGATACACTGCCGATTTTGCAGGTTTTCCCACTTACAAAGCATGTAGAGGTCTAATTTTTATCATAGGTACACTTCAACTGTGAGAGACGGAATCTAGGAAATCTAGAAAATCACATTGTATGATTTTTAAATAATTAATTTGCATTTTATTGCATGACATAAGTATTTGATCACCTACCAACCAGTAAGAATTCCGGCTCTCACAGACCTGTTAGTTTTTCTTTAAGAAGCCCTCCTGTTCTCCACTCATTGCCTGTATTAACTGCACCTGTTTGAACTCGTTACCTGTATTAAAGACACTTGTCCACACACTCAATCAAACAGACTCCAACCTCTCCACAATGGCCAAGACCAGAGACCTGTGTAAGGACATCAGGGATAAAATTGTAGACCTGCACAAGGCTGGGATGGGCTACAGGACAATAGGCAAGCAGCTTGGTGAGAAGGCAACAACTGTTGGCGCAATTATTTGAAAATGGAAGAAGTTCAAGATGACGGTCAATCTCCCTCGGTCTGGGGCACCATGCAAGATCTCACCTCGTGGGGCATCAATGATCATGAGGAAGGTGAGGGATCAGCCCAGAACTACACGGCTGGACCTGGTCAATGACCTGAAGAGAGCTGGGACCACAGTCTCAAAGAAAACCATTAGTAACACACTACGCCGTCATGGATTAAAATCCTGCAGCGCACGCAAGGTCCCCCTGCTCAAGCCAGCGCATGTCCAGGCCCGTCTGAAGTTTGCCAATGACCATCTGGATGATCCAGAGGAGGAATGGGAGAAGGTCATGTGGTCTGATGAGACGAAAAATAGAGCTTTTTGGTCTGAACTCCACTCGCCGTGTTTGGAGGAAGAAGAAGGATGAGTACAACGCCAAGAACACCATCCCAACCGTGAAGCATGGAGGTGGAAACTCGGGGCGGCAGGCGGCAGGTAGCTCGGGGCGGCAGGTAGCCCAGTGGTTAGAGTGTTGGGCCCGTAACCGAAAGGTTGCTGGATCGAATCCCCGAGCTGACAAGGTAAAAATCTGTCGTTCTGCCCCTGAACAAGGCAGTTAACCCACTGTTCCTAGGCCGTCATTGAAAATAAGAATTTGTTCTTAACTGACTTGCCTAGTAAAATAAAGGTCTTTGGGGATGCTTTTCTGCAAAGGGGACAGGACGACTGCACCGTATTGAGGGGAGGATGGATGGGGCCATGTATCGCGAGATCTTGGCCAACAACCTCCTTCCCTCAGTAAGAGCACTGAAGATGGGTAGTGGCTGGGTCTTCCAGCATGACAACGACCCGAAACACAAACTAAGGAGTGGCTCCGTAAGAAGCATCTCAAGGTCCTGGAGTGGCCTAGCCAGTCTCCAGACCTGAACCCAATAGAAAATCTTTGGAGGGAGCTGAAAGTCCGTATTGCCCAGCGACAGCCCCGAAACCTGTAGGATCTGTATGGAGGAGTGGGCCAAAATCCCTCGTGCAGTGTGTGAAAACCTGGTCAAGAACTACAGGAAACGTATGATCTCTGTAATTGCAAACAAAGGTTTCTGTACCAAATATTAAGTTATATTTTTCTGATGTATCAAATACTTATGTCATGCAATAAAATGCAAATTAATTACTTAAAAATCATACAATGTGATTTTCTGGATTTTTGTTTTAGATTCCGTCACTCACAGTTGAAGAGTACCTATGATAAAAATTACAGACTTCTACATGCTTTGTAAGTGGGAAAACCCGCAAAATCGGCAGTGTATCAGATACAGTGGGGAGAACAAGTATTTATCTATCTATCTATCTATCTATCTATCTATCTATCTATCTATCTATCTATCTATCTATCTATCTATCTATCTATCTATCTATCTATCTATCTATCTATCTATCGTGGCAAGAAAAAGTTTGTGAACCCTTTGAAATTACCTGTATTTCTGCATAAATTGGTCATAAAATGTGATCTGAATTTCATCAGTCACAACAATAGACAAACACAGTGTGCTTAAACTAATAACCCACAAATTATTGTATTTATCTTGTCTATATTGAATACATAATTTAAACACATTTGAAAAAGTATTTGAACCCCCAGGCTAATGACTTCTCCAACAGCTAATTGGAGTCAGCAGGCAGTTAACCTGGAGTCCAATCAATGAGACAAGAGTAGAGATGTAGGTTAGAACTGCCATGCCCTATAAAAAAAACACTCAGAATTTGAGTTTGCTATTCACAAGAAGCATTGCCTGTTGTGAACCATGCCTCGAACAGAAGAGATCTCATAAGACCTAATATTAAGAATTGTTGACATGCATAAAGCTGGAAAGGGTTACAAAAGTATCTTCTAAAGCCTTGATGTTCATCAGTCCACGGTAAGACAAAATGTAATTTAAATGGGAGAAAGTTCAGCACTGTTGCTACTCTCCCTAGGAGTGGCCGTCCTGCAAAGATGACCGCAAGAGCACAGTGCAGAATGCTCAATGAGGTTAACAAGAATCTTAGTGTCAGCTAAAGACTTACATAAATCTCTGGAACATCTCTGACGAGTCTACGATACGTAAAACACTAAACAAGAATGTTCATGGGAGGACACCACGGAAGAAGTTATGTCCAAAAAAAAACATTGGTGCACGTCTGAAGTTCGCAAAAGAGCACCTGGATGTTCCACAGCGCTACTTGCTAAATATTCTGTGGACAGATTAAATTAAAGTTGAGTTGTTTGGAAGGAACACACAACACTGTGTTGAGATAAAACAATTGTTTTAGGACAATGACCTAAAACACAGAAGTAACAACAGAACTGCTTGTTGCTTCAACAGAAGAAAATACACCTTCTGGAGTCCTGACCTCAACCTCAACCTGATTGAAATGCTGTGGCATGACCTCAAGAGTGGTTCACACCAGTCATCACAAGAATATTGCTGAACTGAAACAGTTTTGTAAAGAGGAATGGTCCAAAATTCCTCCTGACCGGTTTGATCCACAACTACAGAAAACGTTTGGTTAAGGTTATTGCTGCCAAAAGAGGGTCAATGTTAACAGGGTGTGTTCAACAAAGACATGAAAACATATAATTGTTTGTTATTAGTTTAAGCAGACTGTCTTTGTCTCGTTGCGACTTAGATGAAGATCAAATCAAATGTTATGACCAATTTACGCAGAAATCCAGGTAATTCCAAAAGGCTCACATACTTTTTCTTGCCACTGTATGAATCAATTATGCTTTTTGTTCATGTCATCATAATCTTGGGCAAATACATTTTAGAATGAATACAATACATTTAGTTGATGTCCTAAGTTCAATACATGTTTGAATATTGTTCAATTTGATTTTAACCTCTTACGGATCTGACCCTTTTTAAAAAAAATTGGCCTAAAATGACATACCCAAATCTAACTGCCTGTAGCTCAAGACCCGAAGCAAGGGTATGCATATTCTTGATACCATTTGAAAGGAAGCACTTTGAAGTTTGTGGAAATTGAGAATATAACACATTAGGTCTGGTTAAAGATAATACAAAGAAAAAATCATGCGTTTTGTTTTTGTCACATCTTTGAAATGCAAGTCATATTACTTAGGAGTCCAGGCACAATTTAGATTTTGGCCACTAGATAACAGCAGTGTGTGTGCAAAGTTTTAGACTGATCCAATGAACCATTGCATTACTGTTCAAAATGTTGTATCAAGACTGCCCAAATGTGCCTGTTGGTTTATTGATACATTTTCAAATACACTTTGCACTCTCCTCAAACAATAGCATGGTATTCTTTCACTGTAACAGCTACTTTAAATTGGACAGTCCAGTTAGATTAACAAGAATTTAAGCTTTCTGCCAATATAAGATATGTCCTGGGAAATGTTCTTGTTACTTACAACGTACTTACAACGTCATGCTAATCACATAAGCGCACGTTAGCTCAACCGTCCCGAGGGTGGGATGCTATCCTGTAGAGGCTGGATTCTGTCCGGGTTCTCCATATCACAGATTTTATAGGGCCCTACTCTTTGGGCTTGGCACTGAATCAGCCAAGGCCTGCTTTCTAATCTCCTTTCCCTTGGTTAGATAGATAGGTACTTTATTGATCCCCCAGGGGGGAAATTTCATTGTCAAGCAGCTACAACAAAAACACAGGGCAGGTGCAAAATGCCACAACGAAAGTACACAAAAGACAGATACACGGTACATGATACATAGAGCGGCAGTATGAAAAAGTATAGAAATACAAGATATCTGGAGTGCAAAAAAAGCTATAAAAGGACATTGCATAGTATGAGTGGTTGGCTGAATATGTACACTATACATTGGTGGATGTTGGATGGTTAACTATACTATACAGGTCGATGGCAGAGAAATACTTCAGTAGCTAAAATGCGTATGATATGAGCGAGGGTAATAATAGTTTACTTAATAGACAGACTGGGTAAATGAACAGGTAAGTGAAAATTTTGCATGGTTAAATTAGCTGTACAGTTAGGTATACAGTTATATTTACAGATAAGTGAATACTTGCATGTTTACACAAACTGTACAGGTAAATGACAGGAAGATATACTTTAATAGCTAAATGTGTGAATGATATAATATAACAACTGTACATGAGTATGTATATACAGACCTGTATGAATAAATAGGTCCTGAGTGGATGAGTGCTGACGGACCAGAGTTACTCACGGATGGATGCATAATTGTTAAACTAGGTCCTAGCACCCCAACAGTTACAGATCTATGTTGCCGACGGCACGGCACCCCGGTGAGGCATTATATAGTCTCCTAGCCGCCGGCAGGTTGGTTGGTTGTTTTTGCTCTTGTTGTTGCTCTTGTTGTTGCTCTTGTTGGTGCTCTCGTCGTTCTACAAAAAGTCAATAGCCATCGCAAACACTTCCGCTTTTTCTGGTCCATGGTGACAGAAGATCTTGCTTGGTTAGTCTTCAGCTGCTGTATGTTTGGCATCGTGTCTGTTTTACTGTTTTACCCGTCTTCCAGTGTTGCGGTGGTAGTCCTGCAACCCTTGGCACTGCCCCTTTTTTTTTTTTTTATGCGCTATTAGGACCACATCGGACAAGTCTCAATTGTTAGTTGAGCCATTGCTTAGGGCTTTTCGATGAGTTGGTTCTGTGTAGTTGGAACCAAATCAGATGGTTTTAGCCCAGGCATAAATTGACCTTTTACACGTAGTGTCTTAAGCCGTTGTAGTCTTTCTAACCTGTATTTGTTTGTTACAGTGAGGACAATACATGGGAACCGCAGGACAACCTAGATTGTCCTGACCTGATTGCTGAGTACATGCAGAATCATCATAACAAAAAAGAAAGTTACAAGAAGGAGTCTGGTGGTAAGAGGAAAGCTGGCGAGTCTGACACAGAGGCAGGGGGTGAAGAAGGCAGGCCCAAGAAGAGGAAAGATGAGGTGAGCCTATACTTGGTTTCAATATTAAAGAACATGCCTGATACTATAGACTGTGAACTTAGCCCTGTACTGAACCTTCTCCCCCTCTCTCATTCGCTCTCCTTATCCATCTCTCTTTCAGGCAGAGAAGCCCAGAGGCTTTGCTCGTGGACTTGACCCCGAACGGATCATTGGAGCCACAGACTCCAGTGGAGAGCTGATGTTCCTCATGAAATGGTGAGTATTTTGGCACTTACTGCTATACAGTACTGGGAGAGTGGAAGATTTTTGTGAAATACTAGTTGTCCCCTGCAAAAAAGTGACACAAAAACTGGTTTGAGTGGCTTCACCCTTAAATTCTGTCTCCACAGGAAGAACAGTGATGAGGCGGACCTGGTGCCGGCCAAGGAGGCCAACATTAAATGTCCACAGGTGGTCATCTCCTTCTATGAGGAGCGTCTGACATGGCACTCCTACCCCACCGAGGAGGAAGAGAAGAAGGATGATAAGAACTAGCCACAGGTCCAGGATGAAGGGGAAGGGGGTTCAGAGGGTGGGGTTCAGGTGGAGGGGTTCAGAGGGTGGGCTTTAGAGTGGAGGGGTGGAACAGAGAAGCTGATTTTGTTTCAAAACCTTTCTGCAAACCTGGACTGTTGAAACTAAAACAGAGGTTGACAGATGGGTAGGGATGATGGGAAGACTTGTCAAGGAGGTGGGTTGGGGTGGTATGGGTAAATAGAACTCGTAAGTCTCAAGATCAGGCCTCACTTTTGGGTCTTATCAGCTAGGATCATGGGATATGTCGTTTTCAGTCCCTGAGCACTGAATTGCTTCAAAATCACCAGCTCTCACTGTAGCTTCACCTCAGAAAAGCTTTTGTCAAGATACACTTTTGAGTTAACGAGGTATCACTACACAGCTGAGTTTATGAAATCGCATGGTCAGATTCCAAAACATGATCCAGCAAAAGTTCTCATCTAATTCAATTTAAATTGCCAATCTTAATTTCCAGTTTCGTGAAATGTTGAAGTAGATATTTAGTCAGTTATCTTGTATCTACACATCCCTCATCGAGCAACTCGCAGTGCTTTCTGTTTTAAGTGTTGGCACCTGCCTTCCCTTGCCATATCATTATCATATAATGTGTAAATAGTTGTGGTTTTATTTGGTTATGAGAGCGATCTAAGAAGGATTCTATTTCAGTGTTTTGGATGTTCAGACTAGAGTTAGCCTGTATTCTGGTCTTTAAGTGTTACGCATAGGAGGTATATAGAGCTGTGAACATTGATATGGAGCAGGGTTTCCGTTAGGAAAATGTGGCGCTGGACATTTGACTGGCAGCATTTTAATTTAACGGACATTTGAGAAAAATATACAGTTGAATTCTGAAGTTTACATACACTTAGGTTGAAGTCATAAAAAAAAAATTCAGCAACTCCACAGATTTCATGTTAACAAACTATAGTTTTGGCAAGTCGGTTAGGACATCGAACCGACTTGACACAAGTAATTCTTCCAACAATTGTTTACAGACAGATTAATTCACTATATCACAATTCCAGTGGGTCAGAAGTTTACATACACTAAGTTGATTGTGCCTTTAAACAGCTTGGAAAATTTCAGAATATTATGTCATGGCTTTAGAATCTTCTGATAGGCTAAATGACACCATTTGAGTCAATTGGAGGTGTATCTGTGGATGTATTTCAAGGCCCAACTTCAAACTCAGTGCCTCTTTGCTCGACATCATGGGAAAATCTAAAGACCTCCAGAAAAATAATTGTAGACCTCCACAATTCTGGTTCATCCTTGGGAGCAATTTCCAAACGCCTGAAGGTACCGCGTTAATCTATACAAACGATAGTACGCAAGTATAAACACCATGGGACCACACAGCCATCATACCGCTCAGGAAGGAGAAGCGTTCTGTCTCCTAGAGATGAACGTACTTTGGTGCGAATAGTGCAAATCAATCCCAGAACAACAGCAAAGGACCTTGAGAAGATGCTGGAGGAAACGGGTACAAAAGTATCTATACCCACAGTAAAACGAGTCCTATATCGACATAACCTGAATGGCCGCTCAGCAAGGAAGAAGCCACAGCTCCAAAACCACTATAAAAAAGCCAGACTACGGTTTGCAACTGCACATGGGGACAAAGATCGTACTTTTTGGAGAAATGTCCTCTGGTCTGATGAAACAAAAATAGAACTGTTTTGGCCATAATGACCATCATTATGTTTGGAGGAAAAGGATGAGGCTTGTTCCACTTATTGTGGAAGGCTACCCGAATCGTTTGACCCAAGTTAAACAATTTAAAGGCAATGCTACCAAATACCTATTGAGTGTATGTAAACTTCTGACCCACTGGGAATGTGATGAAAGAAACAAAAGCTGAAATAAATCATTCTCTCTACTATTATTCTGACATTTCACATTCTTAAAATAAAGTGGTGATCCTAACTGACCTAAGACAGGGAATTTTTACTAGGATTAAATGTCAGGAATTGTGAGAAACTGAGTTTAAATGTATTTGGCTAAGGTGTATGTAAACATCCGACTTCAACTGTATGCATTGGGTGCGTCACCTGATTAGGGCGTACAGCCGCGGTGCTCAGAATGACATAAATCACATTTAGATTATGGTAATTAATTCTTAAAAGAATATGCAAATCGAGGATGCAATGGTGTGCATCCTTACCGAATTCCAATGCACACTTTAAAGATGTTAGAATAATAACTTCCACATTTACTTCTCCTCAGCCAACAAGATGAGTAGCGAACCGCAAAATCACTAGCCTATGTCAATCTACTATCCCCACATAGAACATTTTGACCTATTTATTGGTCAGCTTGTCGTTCTGTGCTAGAAAGAAATGGCCTACTCCAGACAGACTCTGGGACAGTTGTGGGACGACAGATCCCAAATTCATACAACCAATAAGGCTGATGCATAGCTTAAAATGTCGAACTATTAGTTCTTCACATAACTACATCAATGCACACAAGGCAGTAGGCTACGTGTGAATGTTTGTTCCATAATGCAATTAGCAGGAAAACAGTGTGAAATGCACGCTGCACATGTGAGCAGATAAATAAGATTCATAAAGACAAAAGGAAATACACTTCAATTTAATTCCACTAAATTATGAAAATGAACCTATAGACTGATAAGCTTGACCGGTCAAATGTATTTCCATCAATGAATAGGCTAAAAAGCATTATTTTACAATACAATATTTCTTCTCCCAGGCAATTGGCCAGCGCCAATTTTATTTATCGGCTTTTCGCTTTTTTTATCGGCCAACAGCTGGCTCTTACCAGCTAACAGAAACCCTGGTATGGAGCTACTAACTTTGTTGTAGAGCACCAGTATGACTTATGTAACCTGAGTTGTTTGTGGTCTCGTACCTATGGCTAATAAGACATGATTGGTGTGATCCACTTTCCTGTCAGCTAACATACCCTCAGAACACAGGCAACAAGTAAGAAGCTAGAGATGAATATGGGAAAAATGGGCTTCGACTCATTCATTTTTGGTGGAAAGCTTAGTTCACTATAACGCCCACATTCTGTCCCTCTTTCTTGTTGAGCTCTTCCCATGTGCAGTACATGCTCACCAGTCACAGGCTTCCTCGAGGTGATTGGGGCTTTTAGGAGTTTTGTTATTGATGTCAAAATGCACTGTAAATACGTGGCTTTGGATTGAGGGGTTGGGAAGTGTTGGGCTCAGTCAAGTCCCATGGTTTTATTTTCTTGGCATTCAGTAAAAATTGGCTATGTGGTTGTAAAGATAAGGGATGGACAAAACATTTTAAATAAATACATTCTTATTTTTCTTGCAATGCAACCAACATAAGCCAGTAATTCAAGTGCCAAGTCTCTCCCAAGAGATGTACACAGAGGTAAATGTAGTGTCTATGCCAGGGCTCTCCAACCCTGTTCCTGGAGAGCTACCGTCCTTTAGGTTTTTCGCTCCAACGCTAATCTAGCACACCTGATTCTAATAATAATTAGCTGGTTGACAAGCTGAATCGGGTAAATTCAAACGGGGGTTGAAGAGAACCTACAGTATGGTATCTCTCCAGGAACAGGGTTTGAGAGCCCTGGTCTGTGCACATGCACCTCTGCTTTACTAAACCCCTGTTTTAAATAAAGATGACGGGCCCCTAGGTGTAGTCTATATTGTGATTCAAAGAAAAATACAACAGTTTTATGGTGGTCGGTTTATAGTGTAAAGTAAATCTATCCAAGGTGTTGGCAGCCATGTGAATGTAGATCAATCAAGCAACTTACCCATCTTACACAACTTACAAACTGACTATGGGCCTTCTGCCCAGGAAATTGCAAGACCAGATCATTTATTTCTTTTTATTTTTTTTCACCTTTATTTAACCAGGTAGGTCAGTTGAGAACAAGTTCTCATTTGCAACTGCGACCTGGCCAAGACAAAGCAAAGCAGTGCGACAAAAACAACACAGAGTTACACAGTAAACAAACATAGTCAAAAACACAATAGAAAATCTATATACAGAGTGCAAAATGTAGTGCAAATGACGACTTCTCCAACTAAGCTAATTCTACTTTCAAGCTTTACCTTCAGGCTCTGATGTTAATTCTCGCCATGTCTGAACCTGTTATTAAAATGAGCTGCCAATTTAAAGATCTGACCCTCAGGTGAGTGGGTTATATTCAAGTTTGGTTTGTGGGGCTTCGCTACCTCTGGCTTAATTGCAGAATTGTTCACTGCTCTCCTGCGTCTGAATATCCCTCTTCTGGTATCTTTTTAAATCCCAAATCGTTAAGTAATTGATCTAATCGATTCATCACAGCTAATAATAGCTTGAATGAAAAAGTGTTCAGCGATTTAACTGATTAATCGTGACTAACATTTTAAATGTTGAGGTACTGAAGACCGCCACCAGTACCAGGGGTTCTACAGCACTGGTATAGTGCCTGTTGCCTTGGATTGATTTTGTATTGGCATTTTACTTCTTATTTTAACATGACAAGTCTTAAGAGGGCTGTATATCTTTTCTAATTTACCAGACCGGAAGATTTCTATATATATACAGTATATCCTAGTCAAGTGGCTCATATGTAACCTTTTAGTTATTGTCTTTGACTCTTTCTCGAGTCTACTGAAGATACATCTCTTGTTGCATGTTTCTTGTTTTCAATCAATGTCACCATTTGCAGTGGTTACTTTTACTTGTTTTAAATGTTTTTGGACAATAAATCTTTTTTTGTTAACAATGGTGTTTCATATAACTTGTCGAAACAAGTTAACTTGTAATTGTAATCGTCAAGGCAAAAGGGATCAAAAAGAGATGTAGGTTGGAAATGTTTTATTCACCCAAAAGTAAGTATTCAAAAGTATGAAACAGAATGGGGTGAGAACACCTCCTAAAACAAAATCTTGTTATTTTCAAACCAATAATACAATAAAGCACCTCTAATTCAGTGTTTTTGTTAAATACTTTTCTGTGGATGATATTGGGCACTTGGAAAGTGCTTGACAAAGCGTAACAGTAGTGTGAAGACACAATCACAGTACTTGTAGTGGCATTTTAATACATTTTTAAAACTTGTTTTTAACATTGATGAATATGCAGTGATATTTTATGCACCTTTAACAATTGTATTCCAGTATGATACCGGTGATAAGGCATTACATTTCAACTTACAAATAAAAGTCCACAACTCATATCATTAACACAATATTGTTGGCACTGGGTCTGAGTAGATGCTATATCCAGGTTCTTTAAACCAGTCTATTTCCTGAATATCATTGTACCATTGTCTGCATCATGTTGTCATGCAGTCACATCCCCTGAGAACCACATATGGCTGTGTGGGTAACTAAGGCTTTACTTAAGGCTCTATCCAACTCTTTCACTATCTGACAGCCATAATGCACCAGTTAATGGCAACTTGTGTTGTGTTTGATAGGCTTTAGATTGGAGCAAACCTTTTGGTTTCCCTTTTGGTCTCAACTAGGCTGACCCCGTCTTACCCTTTTTACTTGGGTATACACTCACCGGTCAGTTTATAAGGTACACCAGCCCGTTCATGAAAATGGATCACTCCTACAGGCAGTGAGTCTTGTGGCCGAGGCTTGCTATATAAATCAGGCAGATGGGCAACAAGGTATTCAGTTACTGTTCGATTGAATGTTAGAATGGGCAATGAGTGACCTACGCGACTTTGAGCATGGTATGATAGTCGGTGCCAGGCTCCCCGGATCCAGTATCTCAAATGTCCGCCCTCCTGAGCTTTTCACACACAATGGTGTCTAGGATTTACCGTGAAGGGGTCAGCGGCAGTCCTGTGGGTGAAAACAGCTTGTTGCTGAGAGAGGTCGAAGGAGAATTGCAAGAATCGTGCAAGCTAACAGGCGGGGCATAAACAGACAAATAACGGCACAGTACAACAGTGGTGTGCAGAACGGCATCTCTGAACGCACAACTCGTCGGTCCTTGTCACGGATGGGCTATTGCAGCAGACGACCACACTGGGTTCCACTCCTATTAGCTAAAAACAAGAAACGGCTCCAGTGGGCATGTAATCACCAACACTGGACAATTGAGAACTGGAAAAACATTGCCTGGTCTGCTGAATCCCGGTTCCTGTTTTGTCATGCTCACGGCAGAGTCAGAACTTGGCGTAAGCAGCATGAGTCCATGGACCCATCCTGCCTGGTGTCAATGGTACAGGCTGGTGTAGGTTGTGTACTGGTGTGGGGAATGGCACACATTAGATCCCTTGATACCAATTGAGCAACAAAAGTTTCCAACACCTTTGTAGAATCCATGCCCACAAAGAGTTTGGGTTGTTCTGGAGGCAAAGGGGGGTCCGAGCCAGTACTAGTACTAGTACCTAATAAACTGTCCAGTGAGGGATGACTTCAAGGAACCTAGGCCTACCCTCTCAACATATAGGCACCTGAAGACCGGAACAGCAATCTGCACGCATTGCTCCAAGGGCCCGGTCTTGTAGTCGTCTTTTGGCTAAAGGCCTTAGGCTAGCCCTCCTTGTCACCTTAGTGTTTTATATACTGTATTTCTTTGGAAGGCTAACACGGTCCTCCCAACAGTTATTTTGCTACTGAGAGATTTCCCCTTTGTTTTTCCAAGATGCTCACAAGATTCTTGCATGATCATATTTGTGCTACATGTCCTTTCTAGCAAATAAACTATCATAGCAGATTAAACCGATTTAGGAAGAGCATTTGCATCTTATTGCATCTTTCCTTTTCAGTTCCCTCTTATTGTGAGAAATGTTTGAATCTCTACAGCCATCCCCTTGTCAATAGACTCCAAGTCCTACACCAAACTACACACCCAACACATTTTTTCACTTTTTTCTGTCCTTCTGTTTCTTGTGGGGCTTGCGGTTTTTCTCACTGGCTGAACCGTTCCGTGTAGCAAGCAGGACCTGTCCATCGTTGCCAAATTGGAGGGTGTAGTCAGTGGCAGGCAAGGGTCTTCCTTGCTCATCTCGCAGATGGGAAAAAACCTCCTGGTACAGACCACTGAGCCGCTGCTTCATTTCCCGGACGGAGCGAAGGTTCTCTGCCTTTTCCTTCAACAGGCGGGCCTTGTGGCGGCATAATCCTTCTACTTCCTCCTCGAGCCCAAACAGGACATCAAGCTTGCGCCGGCGGCAGTGTTGAGCGGCCATCTTGTTTTTGCCCCGCCTGCGAATGTCGCGGATCAGGTTGAGCTGGGCCTCACTGAGACCATGCTTGGTCAGAAGTTCGTTGAACTCCTCCACAGGCAGGTTGACAATGAGATCGTTGGAGAAGGGGATCTTCATGGCGCGAGCCCGGCGCTCATCACGGCCCCAAAGCTTATCGGAAATGTCATGCTCATAGGGTTTGCTGTAACGTGACTTTGGTAGCTTGAGGGCTTTTCCCTGCGTGGGAGAGGTGGCCCTAGGCTGGTTGTAGGTATGGTCATGGCTCACTTGTTCCAACCAAGGGAGGTTGTTGAAACGCCCAGGTTTCTGGTAGCTTGTGCTGCACATCTTACTGACTTCTGGGGAGTAGCCTCCCACGGCACCCTCTCGCTCCACAGTAGCCTCCATGTCAGAGCTGTAGCCCACAGCCCCTTCGTCAGAAAACACAGAAGAGTCAGACGATGAAGAGGACGAAGATGACGAATAGGATGCCTCCGAGCCGCTAGGGGATGCAGGGCTGTGGCTGAAGTTCAGGGAAAGTCCAGAGTCAGAGTCTAGCTCCTCCTCAAGTTGGGAGGCCTGTGTTGGGTTGAAGCCTTCCTCCAGAGCCAGGTCCAGGAAGCTAATCTCATCCAGCAAGGCATCATCCAAGAGGGAGCCGAGTGGGCTAGGCAGGACTGGTTCCTCCAGAAAGAGGCTTGACTGAAATGAAGGCATGGGGTTGCCGACTGTGCCATTGAGTGCCAAAGGAAGGGCGGTATCTGTCAGGTCAGATGGACCAAAGGTCAAGTTAAGGTCAAACGGGGCTGGCTGGAGTGGGGCCTCCAGGGGAACACTGCTCCTGAAGCTGGGGTTGAAGGTGTAACTATCCTGGCTGCATCTGGGCAGGATTGCCTGATGAAGGCTGACATACTGGTGAACGGGGTCCATCAAGCTGGATCCAGATTGCATTACATCTCTGCCAAGGTCCATATCCTTCCAAAATTCAAGAAGTTGGATTAGATTTCTTTTGAATTGCTTTCAGGGCAAGGATAGTATATACCCTTTTTGACATATTTAAATAAATAGTAGATAAAAGAAGAAACCACTTAGGACTTACTTCTGGCTCCATGATGGCGAGAATATCATGCCACTGCTGCTCCAAGTCCAGAGAGGGATCCTCATGGGACAGCAGGGGGGACAGAAGAAGCTCTCGGACAGGGGTTGGGTCCTCTCTGCTGGCTTCCCTCAGATCTATGCTAACTGGGTCTGACAGCTAAAAACAGAAACATCACAATGGTCATCCAATAGTCAACAAACCTATCAATGATCATCTCTTACCCTAGTACCATCAAATAAAACAACTGTACTGTACCTCTGTCTCCTCTCCAAAAGGGAAGGTGTCTTCCAAGAGCCGTAGACATTCCTGGAAGGACATTGAGGACTGAGCTTCCAAGCTGGCAAACTGATGGAGAAGAGAACAGGAGTGAGCAGAGAGCTACCTGGATGTTCTGAATGATTCCTTTCTTCTGAGCTGAACCGACACAGATAGTGGAGATGATTAGGCTTTTACAGAACATGTTATGGCAACAGATAAAACTAAACAGTTGGAACAGCGTGGCTTTATCTGAATCATTTTGTAGTGTGGTATCAAATGTTAATTTCATTTCACTATACTGTATTTCTCCTTAGGTCAAGGAAACTCATGCTCCAGCTACACACAACTGAGGAGTGCAAATGCCTGGCTGCCCCTGTTCCCAAAATTAGTTATTGCGGATTAGCATAGGAGTGCAAGACATTGGGGTTAGAAACTGCCCTATGGAAGGGCAGGTTTCTGGGTGTGTTCTTATTTTACACACTTGGGAAGACTGCTTCCTATCTCCATCTCATCTACCCCAAACACCCTATCCCGCTTCACGACGCACAGCCAGGATAGAGAACTCATATTTGGTTTCAATCAACCAGTGTTACTCATTCCCAAAGTACATCTGTCAGGGCCTACCACTTGGTCTCAGCTGAGGGGGCAAGTTTCCAATGTTTGGAGAAAGCGGTTCCTATCTTGAATGCCAGTCTTGCCGTGTCTGACATTTCAGCTTGTGCGTTTTATAACATAATTGAACCAGGATGTCTAAGAACAAGTCCAAGTGTACAGGTATGTATGACATATGGACATTTATAAGCCTCAGGACTGAGTCTCACCTGATCAGATAAGTCATGTGCAAGTTCTCTATTCGCATGGTCGTAAGAGCGTCCACCATCCCTCCAGATTTCTCTCCAGGTGTCCCCCACCAGCTCCTCCTCTCCCTCAGGCCTCTGTTGGTGTCCATGATTAGAGTGATCCTGCCAAAGCGTATCAGTATCCTGTGAACACACAATAATAATTGACATGGTAGGTGTAGAAATGTTATTTATACCTATTTATTAAGCATTATAACAATGTAATTCAATCGTCCATACAATGCCCTGTGTGTCCTTGTATGTTTGATTTGAGTTCTCGCTGGACTGTAATTAGATAGGACACAGGCCATGGACAAAAAGAGAAAGGATTGCAGCCGCCTTGCGTTTTATCTACTAGTGTTTATTTGTTCCATACAGGCCTATAGTAGACATTACATACAAACAGTGAAATGGCTATGAATAGACTTAACCTTTTCCTTAAATTGGAGCTTAGAGATACCAACTGCTCCAGTTGTCCCTGAATTAGTTCTAAATTTGCAGCTGACCCTCTCGCCCTCCACTGAAAGGGACCATTGGAGTACGTGATGCTCCGATTCTAACCTTACAGTACAGCGACCTGAGTAACTAACCGTCTTTGGCCTCTCCTTGGCTGTTTACACTTTGACTGTTTGGAACATTCTGATCTTGTGACCCCTTGAACAGTATTTGTTCCTGGTTCTGTTTCCCTTCCTTTTTTCTCTGGTTTTCTGTACTGTTCCATGAACCGGTTCCGGTTCCAACCCCTGCCTCTGACCATTCCCTGAGGCCTGTGGTCCTGCTACTCTGGCATCACTCTTATGGGTTTGGGTCAATGTGTACCTGGAAGGGATTGCACAGCATGTTTTCCTCAAGCATAAGCACAACATGAGAAGTGTTAGGTAAGGGGGGTGTGAGGCCAAAGAAGGCAGCTCTGGACAGATTTGGGCAGTGGATGGGGTCCATAGGGCTCTGTGTATAGGGCTATACATATAACTGTCTGAAGAGGTGATCTACTACTAGCCTAAGCTAGTAAACAAATGTTGCGAAATCAAAGGTATGAATGTGTGCCAGAATGATGCCACCTCGTGTTACAAAACAAACAAGCTGTGGGCACAGGGGCAATATTCTGAGTGAAACATACATGGAAAGCTCTCTGAGTGCTATTTGAGCTCTGCGTCCAAGTTTCCAAGACAAACATCTGGGGTTATAGCAGAGCTGGCGAGTCAACACTGATGTTGTCAGTTTGCCACCTTCCACAATATTGACATGTCACAATATTACTGCCCTGAGAGGCTCAGACAAATGAGCCTGGCAGCACTTCAGTGTTTCAATGAGCAAGTCAAGGTAATAGAGCAGAGATTAGTTGTAATAGAACTGAATAACAAGTCCGGGAAAATAAGACAAATTATAGCACATGGCCTTAAGATAGGTCCTTGACCCCTCTGTATGAATGCACAGGGGGGGGGCAAAGGTTTCACAGAGCAGTATCCAAGAGGAAGCTTTGTTGACCTTTCTCCTAAAACATAATACTGTAGGACTGGTGCTGTCTGGACTTCAGAAATTCCAGCCTAGCCCTGTAGCAATAGCAACACCTATAAGGGGGAGATGTGATGGCATGCCCCAGACCCAGACAGTACCACTCATTTGCTGCCATATGATGCAGCTGGAGATAAAAAATACAGCCCAGCTGTCTCTGTGCGGTTGGAGCTTCCCTGATGAGTGAGTCTGGGCGAAGGTCGTTATGAGGGACGCTTAGTTCCTTCCTTAGAGTATCAGTATGTCTGAATCGTTACATCACGATTGCAGCACCTAACTTGTCCCCTAACTTGGTCTCAGATGCTCAGTTCAGTATCACTTACTGGAATCTTGGTTGACCCAGAAAGCATAACCATCTATGGAAGGAAGAGCATAAGAATATATATTTCTAACTATGTTCCAAAACAAAATATTTGTAAACAAGACTACATACATCCATGGGGTGTTGGTGGGATAACATGAGGCATGTACATTTTAAACTGAGTACCAGTTAGCAATGCCAAAAAACCCTCCTGTCCAGAAATAGCCAACAGGGCTACAGGTCCAGTCTGAACTGCATACTTGGTCAACTGTGACAGTAGACGGGCCAAATAACACCAGTGGCAGCTGATTTGGGAGGCTAAAACGAAAGCCTTCGATGTCTGCAGTCAGCGTGGCAGAGACGGTACGCAGTCCAATGGCCCAAGAGACCAGAGACCAGGAGATGGTAATGACACGCAGAGGACTAAAACAAAACAACCCACATACTTTTCGCAATCCAAAACAATCCCATTATGGAGTGTTGAAGAGTCCAGTGTAGGGTGCATACTCAGGCATGTTGCCAATAAGATATATATTTAGACCCTACAGTGACTGAAAACTCCCTACACTCCCAAAGTGACGACTACTGTACCTCAGTGCTAAATGAAAGGAATTTAAAAATTCCCCTTCAAAGTCTAGGTTAGAGCAGAAAAAGCTGTCCCGTGTTTGCAATATTCAACAAATGGAGAGTAAATAAATGTTTTAACCGTAGTAAAATAAAATATTATTGTGATTGCACTTCTAAATTTGATTGGTGTACAAATACAATTAGCCTACACAGAATGTGTGTACTTATGATGACTATGCCAGCCAGTTTATTCCTACACCAAATCAGATGGGCTGCGATGGGTGTGGATAGCTGTATGTATGGGGCAAGACTGAACCATCAGTGGCTAAAGTGGGACACATTTCCAGTCACACACCCCTCTCTGGCCTACTTTCCCCTGACACAGAGCAGCCTGGGCCCTGGCCAGCACGCCCCTCACAGTTAGTGGAACATATCAACAAGCAGCTTTCCCTCAGCTGTTGAAAAACAAGGGGAAGTCCAGACAAGCTTTAGACATGCTGCTGCACTAGCTACCCGTGATTGTCATTCGATGCCCAACACCGTTGCGCAATGAGTGTTTCGATGCCTAAACACAGGCTCGAACAAAAAAGTTTTACTAGAATAAAACAAATGTTATAACAGGAAAAATATTTTATTTTAATACCTTCCCACACTGTACGTCGGATTCAGTCTTTTACAATTATTACGTCACACTGTGGGATGTTACCAAATCAAAATATTTATCAACCTGGCCAGATTCTATGATTTGCTTCGGTTTTGTAGTCACATTCTGCGATTGGCTAGTGGGGTTACGTCAGCCGACGTAGGCTAGGCCAACTGCAGCAGTGTATTTGATCTGCGCATGTGCCAGTACCAGCAGTGCAAGCCTCCTACGCTTATGCACGAGGGAGTGAGTTTGGGAAAAACGGAAAGTATGTGTCTATTAATAGTTTTTACATAAAATCGTTATATGTCAGAAACAAATATCCTTCCCAAAAATAACTGGTAAAACGTTTATTTTGATTTGCGATTTTGTGCATTTATCAAAATCCCATTAGGTAGCCTGATTTCTGATGTCGTGTAAAGAATATTAGAGAAATCGTTCTTGCAAAGCATGTAAACGTTCAAATCAAACTATTATATTAATCTGGCCATTCAATCATATTATTGTGTGCGTACTCAGTGCAGGCTGTGTTACTGTTGGTCAATCACTGGGATCGGCTCGTAACACCAGCCACAGTACACGATAAAAGCTCAACACTTCGTTGGAGCCAACGACTGATACATAGTGGTAGTTAATCGGCAGACCTAGATCCTGTCACACAACCAATCGAATGTTCCAGTTTTCAAGGGAAATGTAAAGACAGCCTGTGACACGACTTCCGCTTTTGGACGTTAACAAGGCGCCACTCAATCTTAACTCCTCCTCCACATTTACTAGTAGATTGGTTGAACAGTGCAGATGTGCCCCCCCCCCACCCCCAAATGTCCCTTCTTGTCAATACCAGTATGTATGGGATCTAATCTCAGGCATGTCTTTTACGCCTGCTAGGTTATGTTAGTCACACTGAACGAGCCAAGACTCTGACAATCGTTTATGACCTAAGAATTTGGGCATAACGTGGACATTTTGTCTGAGACTGCAAAATTGTGGCATAAGACGGCTAAAATCATACAGTCTGTGCGGGCCTTTAGGATTAGTTATCAGTCACTTATTCTGAAATGAAACCTACACTTCATTCTTGACTTGCAATCTTAGATGCAGTCCCTAATGCTGTAAATTAAGGATGTTATAAATAGTATATATCTTGCTTGTGTGCATCACAATCTTAACAGCATGATACAGCAAATGCAACCAGGAAGCTTGCGCTTGCTTGAATCCGAGGAGGGTGGGAATCCCCACTGTGTTTACTGAAAGGCTGTTCTCATACAAGGGTGTTCTTCTCTCCCAGTTAAGCCACATTTTATAGAGTGATCTCAGCCTATGGTAAATCCTGCCCTTGATCACTAATGATATATCACAGGCGTATCACTTACCTACTGTAAAGCAACAGTTTGATAGTTGCCTAATTGAGTCTTGGACTGATTTGCAGTAATGTAGTTCACTATTTCACATGTGACATTGCGTATCTTTTAAGGATGGAATTAATTTGTTTCAGGCACTGCATTGTATTTGAACGTTGAATAAGCTCTGAATCAGCCAATCCTCTTGAACACCACTCTACGCTGCCACTGGTCATACTGACAGAGTGTAGAAGAGTGCACCATAGTTTACCTCTTCATAGAGATCCTTATCCTCCTCCTCATGGCTTCTTCTTAGAAGGGGCGCCATGGTGTCCAGACTGTCCTCTCTGATCGGCCCGTAACCTGACTCCGGCGACCCCGCCACCACGCTTGACCTCATGACCGACCCCACCTGGTCACCCGCATGATCCTCCAACCCACCTGCCCCTCCCTCGAGGGGGGCTGGCTGACCAGGAGCCCCCACCACCAGGGCATCAGGCTCGCGCCGCACCAGCCAGGTTTCTAGCTCCAAGCTGGGCACCTGGAGGCGGTCCAGGGAGCGGACCCAGCCCAGGAGCCTCCGGGCTGTGAAGAAGCCGTCCAGGTCTACACTCTTGGGGTGGAGGTCCTGGCTGTCCAGCTGGTTGTGGAACTGGGTCTGGGAGAGGGCTGAGGTGGGGCCCAGGATCATCTCGTGCCAGGGGGGCAGGTAAGGGCCCACATCTACTCTGACACCAACCAGGCTGAGCAGGATGGTTACCTGGATCAAGCCTTCTGTGAAATATTTCTTCAGACACACCATGTCCTGTCTTCAGAGTTTACAGGGTGAGTGGAAGAAATGAAGGGAAAGCGAATGGAGACGTTGTGGGTGGTGAAATGCCCAGTGTAAGCCTCTGAAGACTTATTGTCTGTTGATGGGTTATCTATAGCTTTAAGTCAATGTAATAAAGAGGAAACATAAGGCTATTTTGGATACACCAAAATAGACACTGGTGAAATTAAAAAGTGATGTATCCTCTCCTTCCAAATATCGTTAATCCTATACAGACAAACACAACATGAAAGAATAAAGTTAGATAATACAATATTAATTGTATTTTCAAAGAATATCACATTGAAAATACCATTAATAAAATAAAAAGTAGTGAATCCAACATAATTGATGTAATAGCAGAGGAGGAGTCTTCTGAATTCAACACCATGCTATAAGTTCAGGGCCGCTTCCACACATAAGCGACTGTTAGGGGGCCCACAACCCAAAAATTAAATATATATTATTATAATTATTTATTTAAAAAAAAAAATGTAACTCAGTTGGGGTCTCAACTTGACAGTAACAATAGTAGAATACACCATGTGCAATTTCAAAATGTGGTTGTGCATCAGCAGTTTTCTCGTATGTCAGTCACTGACAGTCACTCAGTTCGCCATGTCTGCCAATACTTTTTAGATTACTAGTTAGTCTAGCCAGCTATCTAAACTTGTAGTAATCATGTCTGAATACCGACTGGGCATGTGGGCCCTGACCTCCATGGGTCCCCCAATGATTTTGTTAGTCATTCTCACTCAGATATTAAATTAGCATGGCATAAGTCATTACAAAATGTATAGAATTGCATGAGTGTGCTTTAAAACTGCAGAAATGTATTTCCACTTATGTGGAACGTATTTCGCATTAAAATGTTTTGAGCGAGGTGGGGGGCCCCACAACCAAATCTCGCTTAGGGCCCCCAAAAGGCTTAAGTCTGCCCTGTATAACATTATTGTACATTTAAGAGTATGACCCATTGCGAAGTTTTAAACATTCTCTCTAAAGATAACAAACAGGGGAGTGTTAGTGTTATCGACAGATACCAATGACTTCACTTCGACCTACTTCCTTCTATTCGTTCTAGAAGTTGTTCGATACAGTAGTTAGCGCCAGGGCGAGTACTAGACAGACGGTGGTGAAGGTTACACCACAGGATGTAATCACACTGTAACCCGGGAAATAACAAGCAAATTCTGCCGGTCAATTAATAACTTGACAACACATTTCCTCAGCATTACTTCGGCAACTGTAGGCTACTGTTTGTAATGTATTATATGCCATGTAAATAAACGAGTGACCAATGGTATTCTGCTAGATGTTTTCAATAGGCATGTCTATTGCAGTTGATCCTGCACGAAACAACATGTCATATGAGGAAACAGTTAAACAAAAAATGATATTACTGAACTTGAACCTGTCTGACCGGAAAAACGTTGAGATTTTAATATGTAGGCTATTTCATCAAAGGGAACTGTACGACCCAGCGAAATAATAAGAGGTTCATTTGAAATTATCTGGAATTATGCATGAACGTCAAGGATCTAAAAACCGTTGACAATACTTTTTCACCCTCATTATTCAGAAATGTATTACTTTTATTGGCAAATAGAGATGGGTCCAGCAACCGAATATCCCATGTAAAACTGTTATTAACTGTTATAATTAACTGTACCATAATCTCCACTTCATCTCAATTTAAGGTATACAATGTGTATAGCCTGTTGACATATTAATTTACATTAATAACACCCATATTAGGCCTACATAACTGCAAAATAACACAAACGAGTGTAGGCCATGTCAGTAACCTGTTTTGAATCTCTTACCGGACTATGGAGACAGAAGTTGTCAACGATAGGCACATCAGTGGAAAAGCAGCAAGCACAATCCTTTTGGAAGATGTTGTATTATGACTCTAAATCGGAGAGTGAAGACTTTTAAACCCTGCTCAGTTCACCACGCAGTTCGCTGTCCCCTCCCTACATAACGTAAAGCCTACCGTTTCACTTGTCTTTTTTTTTCTTCTATAACGCTGCGCCGTCAAAAACCATGCCCCTCGATAGGCTATACCGCCCATCTATATAAACCCTGCAAGTAGCATAGCCTACTGTCCGTGCTGTCTCTCAATCCATCCACATGTGCATTGCTGCCATCTGCCGTGCTAGAATGAACTAGAACAGAATGACATCGCACTGTGTAATCCAAACGCAACATTAATTTAATCACATATTTTTGAATAAAGTAGGCTATCACTTGAAACAAGAGTAGTTCATTCATGACATACAATACACATGAGATTAAAGTTACTACTGACAGGATGTATATCCATAATGTCCACATAATGCACTACTAGGCCATATGAAGTAGGTGAAGTCACCAAAACCTTATCGGTATTCATTTTGGAGTAACGGGTAAAAGCACCCCTATAAGAAACTAACACCATTGTGGTTCCTACAGAACAAGAACCTAATATAATCCACGAACAGCTAGAGGGAGCCAAAATGGCCGAATGAGGGGCTTGGTTTCGCGGAGCCAGCAGAGGATCCGCCCACCCATGAGTCAGAGGATTTGGGAGCTCTACTAGAATGACAGCTCAAACCTGTCCACGTCAACACCAGAGAACCACTATGGAGATCGCGTCTCTGGTAAGCAATCGGTTGCGATATGGAGATGTATACATATGTCTAAACGAGTAGTACCTTGCAAATGCATGTTTAGGCCTCGTCGGCCATTGCTTGAATAGCATTCATTATAGCCCTTTGCTGCGTAAAATGTTGTATTCAGTATTTTGCATTGTGGCCAGCCTAAGAAGTGATTTTCTAAGGTCTGTGACTGGCTGGATATTTTCAGGTACGATGGGAGACATTAGGAGGTACTGTATTCTGCACGACTATCGTTATAATCTGAATGTAGTCTATGCGCTATTTGAGCGTAGCGTAATGTAATTCCACAACCAGAAACAACATGTTGCACTTTTTCATCGTCAATGGGCAATTGCTATTATACAAACTCGAACAGTTGCCAAATTCTCCCAGAGAGGGGCATACTGTCTGAAAAGCTACCCCATGTCACATATCTGAGATTATAACCTAACTTGTTATGATTTGCACTTTAATGAATGGCATGAGTTGTCGACTACCCGTTATACTTTTATTATAACTGTGACATCAGCCTACCCAAGCATTGAAGGGTGAACACTGAACATATTGTGTGCCACGTCTACGATATTTGGTTTCAACCAGAGGAGGTGCTTTGCGCAGCATTTTAGCTTACCAAAAACTTGATTCCACAGGTGGGTTTTTCAACAAAATATTAATAGAATAATTGTACACTTCTGAACTAAACTTTAGACAGTTGATCATTGCACTAAGATAAATTAAGCTTTACGTTTCGAGCTTACAATTATAATTTTGTTTTACTGTAATTTAAACTTTAAATAAATCAAGCATTGCTGGACAAGGCCGCAATTACTTTTCGTTGATTAACCAACCAGCTGTACTTGACCTTTAGCCTCAAAATATCTATATATAACGTTGTTTTACTGATATTACTTTAACTGATGTATTTATTGCTCTATGTAAATTGGCAGTGTTTTCTGTTAGTAGGCAGAGTCATTATAGCTACACAGTACAGTGTCTGGATGTGGACTTCATAAGTTATGCACTCTTTATATTGATATTCACTGTGCTTTATGCATATAATAATGTTGCACAAAGGACCATAGGATTGGTTACCTGACACCTGCACCTCATTGAACTGTTCAAGGAATTAGTTCCACTATTGACTAACTACCACAGACATCTGGATGACTTGTTTGGACTTTCCTCCAGTTCATCTCAATTCAAGGACTAAAGTCCTGAATTTGATGTTCCTGGCCCAAGTTCTGTGATACACTTAGGCTCTGAGTCTGTGGTAGTCAGTGCATAACAGAACTTTGGCCCGGTTCAACCAAGCCACCGTGGGATGGAAAGAACTAAAGAACCTGCGACCATCGACATCTACACTTACATCTCTTCCTGATGTTGTCATGTTCCTCATGTTTTTGAATAACTTGACTACATTTTATTATCATCACCAATATCATCGTCATCATCATCATCAATGTTCTATTAATAACTGTTAGGGATGTGTTCAGTATGCCTAGGTCCTATGGAAATGCAAAGTGTCCTTCATTCTGGTCAACATGTGGTCATACTGTCTTTCAGGAACCCTCACTGTACACAGTGAAAGCTGTCTTCATTTTGGACAACGATGGCAATAGACTTCTATCAAAGGTAGGCTAATAAACGTTGTTCAGTAGCGACCCACATAGGTTATGGTTGTGGAGTCAAGACATTGTGAGAACTACCCCAAATAACTGCCCCAAAGGAGCACTGTTGTAGTTGGTGTATTAATTATAACTAATGCATCTAATGCCTGTCTTTGTTGTGTTTTAGTACTACGACTCAGAGCTCTACCCCTCCATGAAGGAGCAGAAGAACTTTGAAAAGAACGTTTTCAACAAGACGCACAAAGCTGACAGTAAGTTTTACCCCATAAAAATGTCCCAGGAGACATTTGGAGTGGATGGTTGAGCTTAAGGCCTGCTATTCTGTTCCATATCATCTTTTTAATGACACACTAAGAAAAAAAAAAAAAAGAAGAAGCTTCTAACAAAGTGGTGAGAGAGTTGAGAAGATGTGCACCATCAGTGAAATCAGTTTCAACATTATCACAATGTAAATCAATGCATATGTGTACCAGTCTTCTTTGGCTTCACTTTAATAGAAACTATGTGTAAAGCCTTATTAGGTCTGGACCTGTTGTTCACACACCTTTTGTGTATCCTCCACCATAGAAAACCAAGAGACAGTGTTAGCTGTATAGCATTAGCCTCCAGCTCAACCCTCATTGGTTACTTTGTCTAAAACATGAGAAACAGTATTGGTTTCTCTGAGTTCTTCAGTCCTCCCAAGCTCACGTTACAGCAAACAAAAGGGGAGGGAACCAGTTCAGCGACAGACAGCTCTCACGCTCTTTTGTTCCAATGAAATTCACAGCAGTCATCCGACACCCCGGATCCACCTGCCCCTAAGGAGGATGCTCACTCTCTCTCTATATATCCCTCCTTCCTCTCCATCCCTTCTTCCCCACACACATAGGAGTTTTGCATTTTATATGACAACACTCACATTTAAATTGTAAGCCTCCATTTTTGGAGACGTCCATAAAAGCTCTCACTTGGGTCTGTCTGGATATGTGAATATGTGGTGGATGTGCTTTATGTTGCAATAAAGACCACTCGGCCTCTCTCTCTCTCTCTCTTTTCTCTCTCTCTCTCTTTTCTCTCTCTCTCTCTCTTCTCTCTCTCTCTCTCTCTCTCATTCTCTCTCTCTCTCTCATTCTCTCTCTCTCTCATTCTCTCTCTAAACAGATGAGATTGCCTTCGTGGAGGGGATGACGGTCGTGTATAAGTGCAGCATTGACCTGTTCTTCTACGTGGCGGGCAGTGCACAGGAGAATGAGGTAGGTAATGTGCTTCAGATGCAGAAGGAGTACAAGGCTAGACTGGTGCTTCAAAGACTATACATTATGGCCCGAATCCTGACTTGAGAGCCGCAGTCCACACGCAACTCGAGTTTTTGCACAAATCTTCCATTGAAATCAACGCATAATTCACACAACGTCTGAGTTAAGCAACATGTCATTTGCAGTAGCAGTGCGTGAGTAAAATCACTGGGGAAGCCAACGGTCACTCAATCACTCATACAGTACACCGTTTTTATTTTTTGTTGTCCTAGGCTACCTGGCTATACTACTTGCTCGCTAGCCTAACTTCCATTCATGGGCAACGTTAGCTAGTTAACATTAGCCTTCTATATCTAGCTACATATTGAACTCCATCCTCTCAGGCCAGGGGCTCAACAATGTATGAATTAATGGTTGGATCAGAATTGCCGTTATAATCATTGGCCAGTATGGAGAATAAAGTACAATCACAAGTCCAAATCCCTATCTCCATCCATGGCTAATTTAGGAAAAGGACAATTTTAGCTAGTTAGCTAGCCACCGGAGGACAACACCACAACGAGATGCAACAATTCAAGTTGTTTCTGTCAATGACGTATGCTCTGAATGCGATTTGATAGGAGTGACGCCAAAATCCAAGCTGGCTTCCCTTGACACTTTTTTTTTGTTTCGTCAGGACCATTCACATTTGATCTCGCTCAGTTTAGCTCAACGCTGATTGGCTAATTTTGTATACTTTTTTTATCAAGGGCGTCCAAATGCTTGCTGGCTGCCCTTGCATTCGATGCTACGGGCGGCAACAATGTCATACTATTTTTGAACAGACCGCATAAGATAGATGGCCTTCACAGAGAGAAAGAGAGGTGCTGTTTCGCTCGTTCTGATGCTTTCTCCTGTGAGATACAGTCAGCCTCTTGCTAATTGAAGGAAAATTATGAAACACAGAGATGAAAGATGCATCGTTTTTTGTATTTCTTTATTGGTACATTTTTTTGGGAAGCCTGGCTTCCCTTTTCATCCATGAATACAGGCCACTGGTCATGACATCAGCGTTTGAGAACCTATATATAGCAAATGCCCATAAGCAAATGATCAGCCATTTATTCTCATCTTCAGCTCCTCTTGTTGCTATGTACGTTGCTAGCAAAAGACCAATCCCTTTATGGCATATTGGCATTTATATAAAACAAGCAGAGTGATTCAACCCACCTGACCTTTTGCTCTCTCTCCCTCTCTCTGTCCCTTTCTCTTTCCCACACCATTTCTCTGTTTACTTCTCCTGGCTTCCATCTATACCTCTCAATTCTCTTGTTTTCCTTTCATCCTCCCCTCCTCCACTGCTCTCTCTCTCTTCCTATAGCTCATGCTCATGGCTGTGCTGAACTGTCTGTTTGAGTCCCTCAGTCAAATCCTAAGGTAAGTGTACAAGTGTTGTCTATGTTGAAGTAACCTCACTTTTAAAATGTGAGGAGGTCGGTTAACCTTTAGGGGCTAACGATTGTAGAAACATAGAGGAGAAAAATTGAACATCAGTGCAAGAAACGATTATTAGGAAAAACTATTGTCAATAATTAGTGAAAACATCCCTCTAGTGAATACGGGGACAGGTCAACAAAATTAGAAATCAAATTTGAGTAGCTCTGGTGTAATTGTTTCCTTCATATATTCAAGACATGGGAAACCGTATCAGTTGAAGCCAGCAGTAAGTTAGTGATTGGTTTATTTGGGGTTATATTATGATGGAATGACAGTGACACACTCGTAGCCCTCTCAGTGAACTGGCTCACGAGTGGCGCAGCGGTCTAAGGCACTGCATCTCAGTGCAAGAGGTGTCACTACAGTCCCTGGTTTGAATCCAGGCTGTATCACATCCGGCCGTGATTGGGAGTCCCATAGGGCGGCGTACAATTGGCACAGGTTTGGCCAGGGTAGGCCATCATTGTAAATAAAAATTTGTTCTTAACTGACTTGCCTTGTTAAATAAAAAAAAAAGTGTAACAGCTCGACAGGGGCTGGCGCCGTAACCATAGAAACCAATGCAGTAGCAATGCAGGGAGGGAGAGTGAGTGAATTAATATATCTGCTCCCTTTCTCCACTCCTTTCATGTAGTTTTCTCCTATTTTTTTAAGTGCCAACTGTCCGGGATAATTTCAAACCTTGACAACTGGTACTACAGGAAGTAGTGTTTGAAATGTATAGAATAGCCTAAGGTGAAATGAGCAGTAGTGCGCCCTACATTTCTGGTCACAAGGCAATAATATGAGACCCAATGACCTGAGACCCAATGACCTGAGACCCAATGACCTGAGACCCAATGACCTGAGACCCAATGACCTGAGACCCAATGACCTGAGACCCAATGACCTGAGACCCAATGACCTGAGACCCAATGACCTGAGACCCAATCACAGATCTCATCCCTGTTGACTAACTATCTACAATTCAAGTCAGTCAATTAAGTTTTCTTACTTACAGGAAAAATGTGGAGAGAAGGTGTTTACTGGACAACATGGACGGAGTCTTCTTAGTAGTGGATGAAATTATCGATGGGGGGTAATGTATAAATTGCATTTGGATTACTGTCACAGTGCTATTTGGGTTGATAATTTGATTTGTTCCGAGATTTCTTGATTTCTTGATTTCTTCCTTGTTTGACATTTTACTGCATTGTTAGTAAAATAAGCATTTTGCTGCGCTCGCTTAAACATCTGCTAAACTGTGTACACGACCAATACAATTTGATTTGAGGTATCATTCAGGGGATGGAGTTGGGAGTTACTGGTACAATATCTTGTTGTGTTCTCCGAGTGTCTGACCCTATCATTGTGTTACCAGGGTGATCTTGGAGAGCGACCCCCAACAGGTCATCCAGAAGGTCAATTACAGGGTAAGACGGCTACAGTCACTGACTGTGTCTACTGTATGCATTGATACATGGATTCTCATATGGGTACAAGACTCGAAGACACAGATGACTATAGAAAATGGTGATATGTTAGGACCGACTGATGTAGGGATTGTGTTTAGTGGATTATGTTTAGTGTATTAACCCAAAATGTATTAACCCATTTGATGTCACAACACCAAATGCCAGTGTTCAGCCCCCCCAACATCCCCTCAACACCCAAGTCCATCTTCCTCTTACATGTGTCCTTTCTCTCCCCACCCCCACCCATCTCCTCACACTGTCAGCTGGGTGGTTCAGAGCAAGCCTACGGCTTCGACCTCTTTGATTACATCGTTGGTAACATTGATGGACCGACGGACAGAAGCCAGTGTGCATAGCAACAGACTGCCCCCTACAACCAGAGAGGGGGAGTGAGGGATAGAGGGTGAGGAAGGGAGTGAGAGAGAAAGGGAGAGAGGGGGAGATCCAGTGCAGGTAACTGCATGGTGAGAGAGCATGCCACTTTAGGTTCGGATAACCTCCAGATAACCACCTCACAACGTTGGAACAACCGTCCACTAAGTCTGTGTCTTGCTATGGTTTGTCAGTGGTTAGCCTGAGGTTGCCCAGAGTGTTTCAAGGAGTCCGTATGGAGCTCCAGGAAATACCATAGGTGTTGGTACACTGTAAGAGGAGCAGGGCCCTTTGTAGTACTCACTTGCACAATGTATGCCATGTGTGAGGCAGCCATTTTGATTGGATTGCGGTGGTCACTGACCTATTCACCAGTGTCAGAGTGCATTTACGTTAGCAATTCATGGCATCAAATGACTGTTTTTAGGGCATTATGTTATCTTAGAGTTGTTGATTGCTTTATGTGTTTGACTCTTTACACACACATAGCCCCTAATGGTGTGTCTGTGTTTAATTGCTATAACGTCATGTCCCCTCTTTATTTTACTGTTTCTATCCTAGGCGGATGAGAACCCACTGTCAGAGCAGAGCGTGGCTCAGGTGAGGTCTCACACACACACACACACACACACACACACACACACACACACAAGCCTGTATAGCATGATTTTATTTTCTATTGTTCAAGCTTTAGCCATTCATTTCAGCTCACACCTGATGACATAACCTTCTATTCTACTGTCATATACAATACATTAATTGCATATAAACTGTAACATGATTCTTATCAGGGTAGGGGTCAATTCCATTTTAATTCCAGTCAATCCAGGAAGTACACCGAAATTTCAATTCCAATGATCTTCAATGCTTTGGAATTGGAATTTGGTTTACATTCTGAATGTACTGAAATTTACATATAATTGACCCCAACCCAGTTTCCAGTTCCTTTTTAATAATTTCAATACTAAATGTTCTGTGGAGTAATGCCACAGTACACAAGCTTCCTGTACTGTTCAATTTGAAATTGATCAAATATTACTACTCATAATACCTGATTGTTTGAAGGTTGATTTAAATGATAGGGTCTAGTTTTTTTTACATGTCATCAATACTACAATAGGATTTCCATTTGACTAAAGTCACAGCATTCGTACATAGATTCATCCATTTGAATAGTGTACTCTTTATGAGTGCTAAACCCACTGCATTCAAACAGAATGCTTCCAATATCATCTAGGAGATTTGCCAGCTTTGCCAGCATGTACTAACCTGCATCTGGATTTGATGCCATGCTCACACCTGCATAGTAAACGATGGACTGGCTCACATTGCATGGTCAACATGGCTGCTGAATTGCTGTTACCTTCATGCAATGTTCTGCCTGTTACTTCCTCTTTATTTCTTCTCCTAACCCTCTGCTCTAACCCTCACAGCACATTACGGACAAATTGGCTTTGACTTCTAATGTAAGTCTTCTCATTCCTCACCCTCCAACATGGGACATTTTGAATCTCCTGGGCCTTGTTCAGAAGACCAGAATGTTGCAGATATATTTGAAGTGTATAGAATGGACACATCATGACTGTTCTACATTGGTCATCTCTATGTTTGACTTTCAGACTGCCCTGTACTCCTTAGTCAGACCCTGCTTGCAAGGAAGGGTTCATATCCAAAGCTATTCATTAACCATTTGCCTTCTGGCAGTTTTTCTCCCATGTTGGAACTAAACGTTGACAATAACTTTCAATCCTCTAATAGACATTGAGTTACCATGGCGCCTGTATAAAAACACTAGACTTAGACAATAAACCTAAAACACTAAACAAAACAGTAAACTACTAGACTCTAGACATAGACACTAAACACAATTTCATAATTTTTTCTGTGTTCTTTTGCGCCCCCTTGTGTATAGTTTTATGCTATGCATCTTTCTTTATTTTTTATTTATTTTTTTATTTAACCTTTATTTAACTAGGCAAGATAGTTAAGAACAAATTCTTATTTACAATGACGGCCTACCAAAAGGCAAAAGGCATCTCTGTTTAACAGCCCAAAAAATGCAGTGGTTTAATTTTAGCAGTAAGAGTGACATTTATAAATCACTGAGGCACACAGGTCATGATAGATAGATAGATAGATAGATAGATAGATAGATAGATAGATAGATAGATAGATAGATAGATAGATATACTTTATTGGTCCCTGTGGGAAAATTACTTGGTTACTGATGTTGAATATAATTAAATTGTGTTTCTAAGCAAGATGAAAGTCAGAGAAGTACAGAAGGGTGTGCTCAGAGAAGCTGACTGTCACTTTTTGTGTGTCTACTACACAAAATACACTTACTACGTTTAAGGAGCTCATTTCTTGTAAAATATGAAAGTGTGAGGAGTTCCATTCACATTAATACAATAGTAACACCTACTGGTTGAAGTGTGTCACAATGAACTCTTAACATAGCATACTACTACAGTATACTATAATAGGCTACTATTAAGGATCTGTGATAATGTTGTTTTTCCACATTCAATCTGAAAAGGTGTTCTTTCTGTTTTTTCCAGATAATGCAATCTGCCAAGGAACAAATCAAGTGGTCAATACTCAAATGATCTACATCTGCCTGTCCAAAGGTCAATGTCTTACAGTAGAACGGACAGTACGAATTTGTGTGTACATATTAAAGGGTGTTTTATGCTTAAATAGGCTATATTTATGATAATTAGTGGCAAATACGGGCGTTTTTTCCTACAAAGGCAAGCTGACATTTGTACGTATGACATTGGACATATTATTTTTAATTTATTTTATTTGCAATAAAAATCTGAAGTTATTATGCTAGATTATTGCATATGATTTTGTTAATTTCCCATAACCCACCAAAATACTCTGTAAAGAAATGTTTTAACTGAGAAAACTGAATTTTGTTGCAATGTGTGAAGGGAAACTGGGAAACACTGTTGCTTAGGCTTCAAAGAGGGGGAAATTAATGCCAATAATTATGAAGTTATGTTACAGTGAACTTTAAATGTAAAGTTTTGTTATGCTAAAATGTAAAGCTTTGTAAGTTTTGCAGAAAAAGTAAATAGCCATTGTAGTGTTGCAGTAGGCCTGTTTTTAGTTGAAAGTCAAGTTACCCCATGTTAATCTATATTTTAGAATTATTGTGTGTTCATAATAAAACGAAGTTGGCATAGGTAGGTAGGCCTATGTTTTTTCTAAAGCACTGAGAACACCATTAGAACCATAATAATAAAATTATATTTTGTTACTAGCCTATGATGGACAAATAAACTATTTTAATATTTTGACGCCAAAGACTAAAATTGATAATATTTGACTATACATATTTTGTTTACATGTTTTCAAGTAGGCTAATCTTTGTTTGTTTTGTATGTTTCTATTACCAGATTTAATTCAAATTTTAGCCTGCCTGCTGTCAAGCTAATTAAAATATATTTGTTTTGTATTTTGTGTTGACAAAATCCTTCTTGTTCCGTATTTATCTTATATAATAATACATAATATGTGTTTTCTTTTTTCCTCGAAAAGGGTTCCTGTGAGCAGTCATGGCTCTGGCCATTCACAGTGAAATGACTGATTTGTTAATATTCATGAGACATGGGGTGTGGTATCTGTTTTAATTGGACGTCAGGGTGTTACGTCAACACCCCCCCGCCTTCATATCAAGAGCCAATGAAGCGTTTCAGATGTTAAATCTCAAAATGTGATTGGACGTGTCTGGCGCAGGGTGAAGCTTTCTGTATTTCATATTACTCTGTGGTCAATATCGTTTCAATTGTTCAATACAGGCCATAATTAGGGAAATCTAAACATAGACAATGAATATGTTGTCTGTGGTCAATGTTATCGTCTATATAAAGACATTGAATAGCATACAAAAGTTGCTTGTACGCCTATTTTAGATTACATTGCGATGCTTTAGATTTAGGAATTGGTAGAACTGGTACGCTATTATATAATTGGAAAACAATATTATAGGTTTAAGAATTATTTCGATTTTGAAATGAGAATGTTGAACGAATTTGATGGCAAGAGGGCATGTAAGTCTCTTAAAATTAACACTTGGTCCAATTGTACAAGGAGCACCTGCTACTTTCATATAAGGATGGAAGAAACGTAAACAGATGAAATTATCGTTATTTTAGCTTACACATCATAAAAATAGAATTAACTCTCTAAATCTTTAATTTTCTGTTATACAATTTTACTGCCATTAATGTTTAGCCTATTTTCGTTTGAAAATAATATGCACAATTGCATTATAAATTAGAAAGTGTATTATAGGCTTGTCAGTCTGGTGTTTTAAAATGTACCTATATGAATATAAGTGTGTAATTTATTTTTTATTTATTTATTTAACCTTTATTTTACTAGGCAAGTCAGTTAAGAACAAATTCTTAATAGTGAAGACAAAGGCAATATGTTCACTACACAGGATCTGTAAACTATAAATTGTGTTAGGATACAGTGGTCCATTCATTAGTTTTAACGACAACAAAAACGAATGAATCTTTATTGAACGCATGAAATTGCCTGCTCATAATTATAATCGGCTTTACGAGAAAACACTGTGCCCACCAAGGATTAGTTTCCCCAACCATAGCATTGCTGCCATCTAGTGGCCTATCACCGCCTTGCAGCATCTCATGTGTAGTAATTTCCTCTCTCCCCACTGAAAAGTCACTACCATTCAATTCAATCTCAACCAAGCCCAATTAAACAGTTGGGTATATTTCTCATCATGGATCACCTAGCACTAGTGCCTTGTAGGAAGGTAGGCCTAGGCTTATAACCGTTCATGTTTTTTTTCATAACCGTTAGGCTTATTGCAATTTCCAGAAACATAAGGCAATAGTAATTGAAAAAGCATACAGGCCTAGGTTATTTCATAACCTTTTA
Organism: Thymallus thymallus; assembly: GCA_023634145.1. Lineage (NCBI taxonomy): Eukaryota > Metazoa > Chordata > Actinopteri > Salmoniformes > Salmonidae > Thymallus > Thymallus thymallus. The sequence continues at coordinate 13,841,484 of CM042397.1, read as the reverse complement.
TAATCCAATAATAGGCCTATTGTAGTCTGTATTGATCTACGAAGATTGAAACATCATTTGTATTGCGTTGTTCACATTTCCTCTGTACCGTAGCCAAAGCTTTTATTTCAAATCAAATCAAATGTTATTTGTCACATGCTTCGTAAACAACAGGTGTAGACTAACAGTGACATTTTTACCTACAGGTCCTTTTCCGAAAACGTTAAAGATAAATATAAAAAAATACAAAATAAAATAGAAATAGTGACACAGGGAATAAATACACAGTGAATAACAAATAACAATAAAGAGTGAAAATGACATGGCTTTATATAGAGATTAGAAAATGACATGGCTTTATATAGAGATTAGAAAATAACATGGCTTTATATAGAGATTAGAAAATAACATGGCTTTATATATAGAGATTAGAAAATAACATGGATATATATATAGAGATTAGAAAATAACATGGCTTTATATATAGAGATTTGAAAATAACATGGATATATATAGAGATTAGAAAATAACATGGCTTTATATATAGAGATTAGAAAATAACACAAATGTGTTATGTCATAGTTTTGATGTCTTCACTTTTATTCTACAATGTAAAACAATTGTGCAAATAAAGAAAAAACCCTTGAATGAGTAATATTCCAAACATTTGGCCCACAGTGTAGGTAGGAGTAAAAAGTGACTAGGCAACAGGATAGATAATAGACAGTAGCAGCAGCGTATGTGTGTGTGTGTGTGTGTGTATGTCGTCAGTATGCATGTTTGCGCATGTTATGTGTATGTGGGTGTATGCAGTGTGTGTGTAAGTGTGTGTTGGGGTATCAGTTTAAGAATGTGTGAGTGTGTGGGTAGAGTCCCGTGTGTGTTCATAGAGTCAGTGCAAGAGAGTTAGTGCAAAAAAAGGGTCAATGTATGTAGTCCGGGTAGCAATTTAGCTATTTAGGATTTTGTTTAGTAGTCTTATGGCTTGGGGGTAGAAGCTGTTCAGGGTCCCGTTGGTTCCAGACTTGCTATGGCTTGGGTAGCAGGAGTCTTTTACACTTTTTTGGACCTTCCTCCGACACTGCCTGGTATGGAGGTCCTGGATGGCAGGGAACTCTGCTACGGTGATGTACTGAGCCGTACTCCCCATCCTTTGTACCGCCTTGCGGTCGGCGCTTTGCAATTGGCGTACCAAGCGGTGATGCAGCCAGTCAAGATGCTCTCAATGGTGCAGCTGTGGAACCTTTTGAGGATCTGAGGGCCCGTGCCAAATTTTTTCAGAGGGGGAAGAGGTGCTGTCGTGCCCTCTTCACAACTGTGTGGGTGTGTGTGGACCATGTTAATTCCTTAGTGATGTGGACACCGAGGAACTTGAAGCTCTCGACCCGCTCCACTACAGCCCTGTAGATGTGGATGGTGGCGTGTTCGTCCCTCTGTTTCCTGTAGTTCACGATCAGCTCCTTTGTCTTGCTGACATTAAGGGAGAGGTTGTTCTCCTGGCACCACACTGCCAGGACTCTAACCTCCTCCCTATAGGCTGCCTCATCTTCGTCAGTGATCAGTCCTACCACTGTCGTGTCGTCACAAACTTGATGATGGTGTGGGAGTCATGTGCGGCCACCAAGTAGATGTGGATGGTGGCGTGTTCGTCCCTCTGTTTCCTGTAGTCATGGGTGAACAGGTAGTACAGGAGGCGACTAAGCAGTACTCAACCCTGAGGGGCCCGTGTTGATGATCAGCGTGGCGGATGTGTTGTTGCCTACCCTCACCCCCTGGGGGCGGCCCGTCAGGAAGTTCAGGATCCAGTTGCAGCAGGAGGTGTTCAGTCCCAGAGTCCTGAGCTTGGTGATGAGCTTGGAGGGGACTGACTAGGAACTAGGACTAGGAACCTGTAGTACTCACATCTACAGCCATGAAATTCTTCAAAGTATTTCATGGCTGTAGATGTGAGTGCTACGGGGCGATAGTCGTGGGGACTGTGGTGGTCTGCTTGAAACAAGTTGTTATTACAGACCGGGTCAGGGATAGAATGAAAATGTCAGTGAAGACACTTGCCAGCTGGTCAGCTCATGCTCTGAGTACGCCTCCTGGTATTCTGCCTAGCCCCGGAGCCTTGCAAATGTTAACCTGTTTAAAGGTCTTACTCACATCAGCTACGGCGAGCGAGATCACACAGTCATCCGGAACAGCTGGTGCTCTCATGCATGGTTCAGTGTTGCTTGCCTCAACGAGCATAGAATGCATTTAGCTTGTCTGCTAGCCCTACCACATTCGTTGACCGTCAGTAGTAGGATTCAATCTTAGTCCTGATTTCTTATAAGCGTCCGGATTAGTGTCCCGCTCCTTGAAAGCTGCACCTCTATCCTTTATCTCAGTGTGGATGATGCCTGTAATCCTTAGCTTCTGGTTGGGGAATGTACGTACGGTCACTGTCGGGGGATGTCGTTGATGCACTTTTTAATGAAGCTGGTGACTGATGTGGTAAACTCCTCAATGTTATCAGATGAATCCCGGAACATATTCCAGTCTGTGGCATTAGATGGCATCAATCGGTTCATTACATGAGATGATACATTTCCCGGGCGAAAGTGTCAATCACAACTCTCCCTCTCTTGTCCTTAGCTGCACTCAGCACAAGCTATCATCATCAACACTCCAGTTGACTGTGGACAAGCGACGCACGTGTGCCACATCCTCAGGAAACGCGCAACATCCATTATGGCCTTTTAGAAGTGAGGCATGAGTGCTAATAGATATCAGATACATCTCCATCTGTCATGGCGAACTCAAAAGCAACCCAGCTGGCCTTTTATGTTATGAGATATATTTTGTTTGCCTACTAACATCTGTTTTCTGACATTTTCTCGCATGCATTCACATCCCGCCACTGTCTTAACTGTATGTGCAATATAACACACACAAACACATGTGGTTCCATAATCTCTTATCAGGCAGAAGACAATGCTGAAAGGTCAGCGATAGTTCAACACTTTAATACACATCAGATTTTTATTGTTATATAGCTTAATAGGCCGATGAAGTACAATTATGAATTCATATTGGTTTCAGCCACAGAGCTTATCAGAGAAAAGTAAGAAAAATAATATATGTATATAACTATATACACTGTATATACATATTGATAGTTTTGAGAAAAAAATGAATAAATGCATTTCACGGCCAACTTTGTTTAAGAACCACAAACCCACAATCCCACCCTTTGCATACTTAAAAAAAGACAACATCTTATTTAGGTTGTATGATCTTTTAGCAACTTGAGTGGCCATATCATCAGTCAAAATGTGCCCTCTAAAAGCTGCCAGTGACTGGTGAGAGGATGAATGAGGTGGGGGGAAGATGGAGAGAGTGAGGAGGGCTATCTGGCAACATAACCTCCCTAGCCCCCATACCAGCAAAGCCCACTGACAAAGCCTAAGTGGGAGTGGGAGTTTGACAAGGGGTTTTCACACAGGAATAGGCTACAATATGAGAGAGAGTGAGTGAGAAAGAAAAATAGAGAGAAATGGAATGAGTGAGAGAGAGAAAATACACAGGGAGTGAAATTGAGAGGGAGTGAGAGAAAATAAAGAGACAAAGTAACCTGAGAGAGTGAGAGAGTGAGAGTGAGAGTGAGACTGAGAGAGAGAGAGAGAGAGAGAGAGAGACTATAGACAATAGACACACACGCACAAACACCAATTCCTTCAAACACCATCCATCCAACTATAAATTATTTTCCTATTAAACGGGATCCACCCCACCACCGTAGCTAACCATAACGCAGAGGGGGAAAGAGAAGTGGGTGGGGAGCCTACCCATAGTACTGTATTCAAGAGAAACAAGTGTAATGTTTGTGTGAAAGTGTAATAGTTAAACAGGCATCACCTTTCTACCCCTCCTCTCTTTCTAAGACAAAGTCCAGAGAGAGTTTGACACTGGCTCTCCAGCCCCATGGTCTGGCCTCCATCAAAGCAGGTGTGACGCAGAGGTCCGAGGCTCCGAGCACGTTGGAAGCACACACTTACACAAATTCAGCCCCCTTTGTGAGAGAGCCAAGCCAAACAGGGTGAATTATGTTATACAGCTCCGACAGAGTGACAGGGGGTGATTTGTACAAGCCAAGCAGAGGCAGTGCATGGCCAAGATGGGGCCATGGCGCTCTGGGTAATGGGAGGGATTCAAGGGGGGTGTCCAGGAGTGGAATGGGGATCTGGGGCTGGGATTCCTGGGATACATGGACCGCAGTCGGGCCGTTGGGTCAGATTCTCCCAAAGCTGGGTCATAGGATTATCTAGGTAGCACTTAGCTAAGACAACACTGGACAATGTAGTTATGTCATTCTGTTAATCCTGCCCTTATCCACTCTATCAATGTATTTTGTATTTTCAGGCTGTTGTGTTGTGTAATGTTACTAATGTGTTATTAACGTGTTAAATGTTCTTAATGTAGTCTACTTAAGTAGTTGGTATTGACAAAATCGAATTCCGAAAGGACACCCACATAAATAGGTGTGTATATCCTTTCTTTCTGCCTTTCTGCATGAGATGACATGTTCCCCTAAGATAGGCCTATATCCCAATACAAAAGTGATCTAGTTAGATCAACTCCATGCCTGGTCTCCATCAATACGCCTATAACATCAGCCTCAAGGTTTGTTCTGCTCATTTTCATTTAGTTCCATATGATGATCCAGCTGGCTCCCAACTGTCTATGTGACAGATGCAGCCCAGGTCCAATATATATATATATATATATATATATATATATATATATATATAGCCATGAAGCGCAAAGGCTGACTCTTATTGGCTGGAATGTATTACCATATTTTATGCTGATTGGTGTGTGGCCTGACATTGACAAATTGGTCTCCAGCTGATTGGATATTCCAGTGATGATGTAAAAGTGGGCTGAGCTGGATGGAGACAGGGAAGGGTGGGGTGGACTAGGGGGTATCCTGTCAATCATCAACTGTGGTCAAAGGACGACATGCTATTTTTTGTTTTTCTTTAAATAAGACTGTGCAATTACATATAGGTTGCATCGTTTTCTGTAGTGTAAGATATTGTAATGTGTTGTCTATTACAGTATAAATAAAGTATAATAATTGACAGTGCTTTACTGATAAACTAGCCTATGAGAACTAAAACATCTTATGCAATTACAATTTATATAAGATTGTAACATATACATGGACTACAATACATTTCTAGGTTATAACTGTCAAATGTCTCTGCCTTATTGCTGTAAACTTTAATGTGAGCCCTTCCACGATCTCTAGACCATACTAATATTTGCAACTATAATTTGACTGATAGTAAGCCCTATATCTATTATGTTTAAAGGAGTGCATTTTTTTTTAAATTGAACAATCAATAACACCCTTCCCAATCTAAACATCTTGCAAAGATTGAATTGATTCAATATGAAAGTTTAATTTCCTATTTTCACCTGCACCATGGAAGCACATTTTTAACTATCCAATATTTTTCCATTGCCAATGCTTTAGCCTGTGAAATGTCATATTTAATGTAATCTTGAAATGTAATTACATTTATATGAAGTTCCAGCTGGACATATACAATTAATTATCACATCCACACGGGGTTGCGACCGACGCCATAAAGAATACTGGACAGCCAACAGCCCGCACTCGAGGCCAGTCAGTCTCCGTAGAAACAGGCGGGTCTGTTTCAACAGAACACCAGTCTTGCCTCCTGCATCTTGTCAAAAGCCGAGCCAAACTCTCGTCTCTCAATCAGCGACGGGAGGACCACATGCTCCTTGGGGCAGTTCTTTACCCTAGCGTGCCACATGCTCCATTTCAAATAAACACGTAGCCCTGTTTGGCGCACCAAAGCCCGCCATCTGCCCAAACAGAGCGCGCGGGATATAAATGATGCCCCATTCTTAAACAAATAAACTCGCACACAATCTCAGACCGCGGACGCACACACGCTTAGTAAAATGGAGCCGAATTAGAAAAAAAAGAGAACGATTTATCGTCTTGAAACGTAAACAAGGCGACAGGTTTCTGAAAATATGAAGTGACAGGCGGGGCTCAGAGGTTTCCCAGATAATATAATTAACAGGAAGTCAATCAAGCGAAAGTAAATTCGAGCCTTATGTGGGAAAATAAAGGCTAAACTAGGCTAACCTAGACTACCTTGTTATGAAAATGGGATTCTCAATGCCATATAAGGCCGAAATCTATAGGCTATTTCCCTAATATTGGACCTGGCCACTCGGTCTCCAAAACTTCACATGCTGTCACTAAAAGGCCCAGAGCGTCCAATAGCCCTCTATATTTAGGCTATGTCACCATAATGTGATGTGCTTCATAATATATACTGTATGTGACCAGTGACAGGGTCGTATATATAGATATATGTAATTGTACATGGTAGGCTATTTAAAAAAAGAAACATGGACATCAGTTACATTTGATAATCTGTTGAAATTAAAAAATGACTATATTTCCCCAAATCTGGACATTGCAATTTTTTTGCTTACCAACTGTTTATTCTTATAATAGTTGACATCAAGGTCCATTTCATGCAAAATATCGAGGGCCAATTGTGGAGTTTCTATTCCTTCAACGCATATACTCTAACACATGTTTGACAAATATAAAATAACGTGTTTGGTAGGCTATGATTTGTTCGTTTAATAAGTAACCCCTAATTAGTTAGTAAGATGTATTATACTTACATATTTAAAGGCTTATTCATAATTACTTGATTTTGGGGAACAATAAATAATTTGTAGTATCTCATAGAAAACAAGAGCTGTCTTCCATATACACTGAGTATACCAAACACTAAGAACACCTTCTCTTTCCATGACATAGGCGACTCAGCATTAAGGTGTTCCTAATATTTGGTATAAGCCTACTCACATAGGCTACGTAAACATGATGGGCATGCAAGTGGTACCTCCCTTTGGCCAGTAGATGGAAGAAGAGTACAATGGTCGTCAGAAAACCCAAGCACACTAACATAGATAGGTAGATAGATAGGTACTTTATTGATCCCCGAGAGAAAATGTCTTTGTCAAGCAGCTACAACAAAACACAGGACAGGCGCAAAATGCCAGAACGAAATACACAAAAGACAGATACACGATACATTATACATAGTGCGGCAGTATGAAAAAAGTATAAAAATACAGGAAGCCTGGAGTGCAAAAAGCTATAGAAAAGCTTTGCATAATATGAGTGCATTGCGTAGTATGAGTCCTCAGTTTCTGGCCAGAACCTCTCTCACTCAATCTGAACCTAAAATAAAACTGGTGACGAGTGTTAAATAAAAACAACACTAAGAGGAACCAACGTGGGCTCATATCTTTATCGTGAGATATAATGATGGTATCCACCTTGACTGAGAATGCATCTTTAGAGAATATTTCTTACATTCATAGGCTTACATTGAGGTCAAAGTAGTATGAACACAGACATAACAAACCTGTCTTAAATAGCAAATGTGGTAACTGTCATTCCAGAAGAATCTTCCCAAAACAAAGACATTTACTTCAAACATGAGACGGTTTGAAGACAAAGGAGGAGGATTTTAACATAAACAAGTACCGTGTGGGAAACACAATGTAAACATACAATGTAAACATACATGGTAGAGGTTTACAGAGCTGTAGTGTATTTATTTGTTCTCTGCAGTATGATTACAAACCATTGGTTTACAATGCATATCAAACCATTGCCAGAGGTTTATTAAGCAAGTGCTCTGTTACCAACCCCATCCTATAGTCCATGATATACTCAATAGGAAAGCATATGTGGAATGCAGCGTTCTTAAAACGTTGCCATGACGTTACTTTGGGGTTTGACACCCATGGGTCTAGTCTGATCGGGTCAGATGGGGACCAAAGCTTATTCAATTGTACAAAAGCTGCCGCTGTCAAATGCTTTCAATGGCCATCACATGCCTTCAACTGCAGTTATTTAGCTGGACCAAATAGTGGTGGTGACTGGGGAGTGAAGGCTTCTCGCTTGGCTGTTGCTGGCTATGATTGACAGAGCATAGCAGTTAGGCTGGTTGTGTGGGAGACTCATGTCGCCTCAGTGGCCTCAGATTTACAAAGGCATGTCAGAATGCTCACACACACACACAGGCACAAACAAACACATTTCTCACTCACTCTCTCTCACACACTCTCTCTCTCTCTCCTTGGGAAATAAGGCGGAGAAATCAGTGGAGGGGTGTGACTATCAGACACACATGTAATCAGTGACAGGCCTTAGCAAGAGAAAGGGGGGGGGGGGGGGGGAGAAAATACCAGAGAGAAAATATACCCGAGAGGGAAAGCAAAAGTGATTGAGATTGAGATTCACAGCGTCCAGGTTACACACCTGCTGAATGAAGATGTCCCCATTCAGAGGGTACAGTAGTCCAGGCTGTTACGTAACTTTGGAGATTGTTGGAGGGCCACATACAGTGAGCTTGGAGTAAGATTAACCACTGGTCTGGAGAAGCATACATATACAGCAAGACACTGTTTTATTAGTCCTGCAAATTATAAAGACAATGGTCTCTCTGTAAGTGTTTGAGAAGAGTTCACAGCAGACCCTGGCAATTACTGGACATGCCGCTACATTCAGACATTCAGAGATTCTTGTACAGTTCCTTCTTACAGTATGTACTGTGCTTGACATATAGCCTCTTCTTCATCAAACTGTGTAAAGACAGAGTAAGATATATTTCTCTGTGGGCAACAGTACCAGATGCAGATAATATCAAAGAGCATGTTTCGCTAAAGCACGTAAGATACCTCAGCTTTGCCCGGGGGTGTGCGATAACGCTCAATGTAAAAAATGGATGACACACAATCAACTATGTGAGCTTTGTCTATTTCTGCTAACTGGTGAATAAGCTGGCTCGCTCTGGGTGGAACTGCTCTATTCTTCTAGGAAATCAGATGCCATGAGTGGCTAGCGGGTACCAGGAATCACCCCCCGTAGACAGTAAAGGTCTCCCTCCACTCTGACGCTTTGACAGGTTCTTCTTCGACTTCTTATTTTCTATTTTCTTCAAACTAACTGTATCTAAACTGTTCACTTTAATGTTTTTTTTAATGAAAAGTAGAGTTTAATATGGTATCATAAGGATCGGAAAATCACTTGAAGGACAGATAGCATTAATTGGCTCACATGCTGCACAAACACCCTTTTGTATTGTGTTACATATAGAGGTAGAGGTACAAGCTCAGTAAAAATAACCCCTCCAGGTGTGATGTGACCGAACACAGCCTGCCTCCCAAGTCCCCTCTAGGCCATGCCAACACTGGACAGCTGGGGACCAAAATGGCCGCCAACAAAATGGAACAACGACTAACCAATGTTTCTGATTGAAAAGAAAGAGGATGACCTGAGATGTGACTGAAGGTAGAAGAAAAGTACTGCCAATACACTGATGGATAAAACAAGACAAGCGAGTGAGTGGGTGCTCCTCAATAACGTCAGCCTGTCACGCTCAGCGGATCACTTAATAAGGCACATAATCATGTGAAGAGGGCGAGACCTGCCGTGATACTAAATCAATCCGCCAACCAAACTTCATCCCGGGGCCTCTGGCTCTTAGGTGCTGATGTATGACATGCTAGGCAGCCCACACTGGTGTCCTCCATGTTGGCCATTCCGCTGGCCTCTTCTCCTTCCCCTGTGCAAATTCCTACTTTTAAGGATCCGATAAATTCCGCCACCCTGTTGGGTTTTGACAAGGCATGGCCTAGCTTGGTTGTTTATGGTCGAGGGGACCGTGGTCGGTGATTAAGGCTGACCGGAGGATGGACGGGGATCAATGGGAGAGCGTCAGAGGGGCAGAGGACGGTCCAGTGTTTAATGGGCGTTGGGGGAGCGAGGGGCGGAGGTTTCTAATTGAACTAATTGCAGAGCAGGCTCCTGTTATGATATTAGAATGGATTTAATGTGCAAGAAGCTACGAGGTAGAGGGATGAGGATCAATGATCAGGACGGGATGGGACAGGAGGCTCTAGAGTGCAGGTTGACATATTGAGACCTCTGAGGAGAACCATGGAGGAAAGCCCAGGCAGGCAGTTACATGAAGGAGTGTGTGAGGCAGAGTGACAGTCGAGGACATATTCACGCCTGAAGGAAGAGCAAAATCCTGACTTATGTCAGACGTGCTCATAATAGTAAATTCACGTAATGAAGCTGCTGACTTGATTGTCACAGAGTAACCCAAACCGTCAAGTGAATCTTCCTTTGGCATCGATGCATGCATGTCTCGTTAATATGTAGCCTATGCTGATGTCAGTGGAAGATGTGATTGAAAGCTTGAGTTACTGGCACATCTCAAGTTAATGGACCTCCGAGAGTGTGTGCCTAAGTTCAAGTACAAGCAGGCATTAGTATCAGTGTGTGAGGCCATACTGGCGGAGGGCTGAGAGAGATTTATGATGGAAATTATGCTAATTGCACTCAGCAGTGTGAGGCTGGAGCTGTCTCTAGTCTTCTCTTACCCCCAGGATGCAACCTCCATGGGTTGGAACGTTCGTTTATGTCATACAGGAATAAAAATACACCTCTACCACTGACACAGATCACACATCCCAGCGTGGGTATTTTTTCTGTCTCGACGTAGAGCTGTGTTTCTGCTAATCAAGACCCCGCGTACGCTTACAATAAATCTCAGGATCTTGACGGGCCTTGCAAATAAAGCAAACAGCCCTTCATGGTTCTGTCGTGATGTTTGATTTCCATGGAAAGTAGTCCCAGCCATCTATCACCCGCTGGATCTGCCTGCCTCTCAATCTCTCTGCACTCACCAGAAACGAGACCCAGCCTGATTGGGCTTAATGTCAAACACATGGCGCTGGTCGGCCAGCGCAACTTTCCCACCAGCGCTCCAGAAGAGGCAACCTCTCTGATCAAGAGGGGAACAAACCAAAAGCCAGGCATCGTAGACCACCGCTTTGGCAAGTGGTAAACAAAAGAGGGTTTTCTCAGGGATTTTGACGTGTGGTTTGGTTTGGGCCTAGGGAATATTTCTGCTTTGCATTTTGGTTAGATATGGTGGTGGGGTGGATCCCCGTTAATAGGAACATAATTTATAGTTGGATGGATGGTGTTTGAAGGAATTGGTGTTTGTGTGTGTGTGTCTATTGTCTATAGTCCTGACTAAGGGATCTTTATTGAACCTCCCAGCCCCCCCTCTCTCTCTCTTTCATTCATTCATAGCGCGGAAAGCCTTTGGTGGGCGGCAGAAGCCTTTTAACCTGGAAGTACTCTGATTGGACCAGGGGTCAGTCTGTAGGCCTCTAAAGCCACTCTGCCCCATCCGTCACTGTCACACCACTATTAGTGCTATTTTCATCAAAGTCACACTGTGAATTATAGCAAATGCAAAAACCCGCTGTCCGGACTCTGCAGTGACCTGTGCCAAATTATATAACAGGGGTGAAACTCCCATCGGTGACATCACTGAGGGGAGAGGAAAAAAGGACTCTGTTAAGATGGCTGACATAAAACATGACAGGCTGGCGGACAGGGTTTTGGCGGGGTGAATGGCATCTGGACAACTAAAGCACCCAAAACGATACTACTATTCAGACACCTGAAGACACAATGGCTAACCTCTCTAAGACATTTGTAGTAATGTACTGTATCTGGCACGTTTGGGGTCAATCCAGTCTCAGTATCAATCAATTCAGCAGATTCATTTAAATTCTCTTCAGATTTATACAAAGGCCATACATTGCAATATAGTATTTTTATATGACTGTGCTCACAACTATCACAACAGTGCACCTTGTTCAACCAAACCACATCCACACATTTTCAACCAAATTACCTCCATACCATTACAACACACCACATCCCTACATTCTCAACCAAACTACCTCCATACATTTACAACCAAACCACATCCCTACATTCTCAACCAAACTAATGCCATACATTTACAACCAAACTACCTCCCTACATTTTCAACCAGACCATCTCTATACATTTTCAACCAAAATACCATATTTCAAACAGCATTAGTCCCATTGGAGAAATAGAAAAGACTAGCTTTATAAGGGCTGCTGAGCAGCTGGAGCTCCTGCTCTCCACATGGTTCCTCATGTCTGAGGCCTTTCCCTCTACTTGTATCTCAGGAAGAGACATTCACTGTTCACACCCTGGCCATGCCTGGGACACAGAATGCCAGGGCATTGTCCCATAACACCCTGTGTCAGTCTTAGTTATGGCCAGAGCATGCTTCTCCCAGAAATCAGCCGCTGCATATTCATAAGGGGCGAACAAAACGGCGTCAGCGGAGAGGAAGAATCGGCACGACGGTGGGCTGATCTGGGAGACAGAGCGTGGAACGTTCTCTAAACATTAGCCTTCAACCTGTCCATCAACAGTAGGCCTGTGGACTTGAAGCACAGCAGGTAGCCACAGACTAACTCATGCTACACACAGAGAAGCACAGGCAACCAGGCACACACACACAGATATAAGCTACGATCACAGACACATATGCCCAGCACAATGAAACAAATAGACTCACATTTCATTGGTTCTTTGATCACACACTAGATAGAAATACAGAAAGAGAGTAGCACATTATTAGATAGATCTATGTTGGGTTGTGTTGTGTTTATAAGCATGACTTCTTTCATTCATGTGTAATGTATGTGTTCTTGTGTGTGTGTGTGTGTTTCTATTTGTGTGTGTCATGTGTGAGTGTCTAGGCCTCAGCAGTGGTCACTGATCCCAAGAGAATGTGTGTTTGTATATGTGTGTGTGTGTGTTTGTATGAGCTTGCTTGTGTGTGTCCACGTCGGCCACCACCGGCTCTGTTCATCAGCACAGAAATAATTTACAGCCCTCCGGGACTGCTGGGGGAAGGGGTCAAAGTTCAACCCTGACGCCCCCATCTGGTCAATCAAAACCCACTCAATGCCAAAGTCCAGCCTCTCTCTTTATGGCCCCATTCATTCTAACAATCTGTAATCGGGGCCAGGCCGGGAGGGAGGGAAAAAGTCCTGCTTCTGTTGGATGGAGCCTACGTTTTTCAATTATCTCCAGGGGCATGGGGCCACAGCTTCAATTTCACTCCGGAGGAGAGGTTCCGTGTGTAACCTTATCACCGCCTGATAAACACAACTTTTTCCTTTGAACCCCCACTTTGGTCCCTCTAATATCGCTGTAATCTATGTTTGGCTCCTCAGCTGTCAATAGGGACAGCCATGAGTGGAGCAGTCAAGGCCCTGAGGAGGGGCCAGTCACCTGGCTTGGCAGAGATAGGCTTCTAAAAAGAAGTGTGATTGCATGGGAAGGAGGGAGGTGAAGCAACAAGCTATAGCTGTGGTTGGGTTTGTCTGTTTTGTGTGCTCTCTCTCTCTCTCTCTCTCTCTCTCTCTCTCTCTCTCTCTCTCTCTCTCTCTTTCTCTCTTTTTTTGTTCTCCATCAAAGACAGGAGGCAGAGTATAGATTCGATGGCTTGCTGGTGCTCTGCAGGCAAACGTTCCTCAGAGAGAACAATAGACGTCGATACGTTATCAATATTCCTCCTTTTTCAGTGTCAGACCCACTTAAATGTGAAAAATATGCAGTGGATGAATCAATAGGTTATTCCTAGTGGGAGCCGCCCTCTGCTATCTGGGACTGTTACATTTATATAGCTCCTTTAAATCTAGCTGAAGTCAAAATGTACACTTCTTGGATGGGCTTATTCAACATCCCTGTCACAAGTTCTGAAGGACAAGAAGTGGAACTATCAGGGTAAGAGGAATGAACTGTAAGGCTATTGATTCATATTGCACATCAGGAGACAAGTTGAGGGTCGTATTGTTTACTTCAGTGATTATTATGAGTCACTACTCACTGGGCACAAACGTCATTTCAATGTCTAGTTTGGACTTGCACACAGTCTTTTCACAAGTATGTGGTACATTTTCATAACGCTTAGTAAAAAACTCAAAACAGATAATCAAAAAGACTGTTGTTAAAAAACTAAGCACATTTTCAATTGACTAAGTACAACACATAAAATCATACAGTCACTTTTTCACCAAACTTAATCAGTGTTTCATCTAGAAATCATCTTGCAATACATGTTCATATAAAGTAATTGCATTTCACAATGCAACACTCACATTAGTTTTGATATAATTTTCTTCTCTTTTGTTAAAATACATTTTACTATTCAAAACAAGACAGAAATGCATCGCCTATAATACAAGTTGCTGACATTTTTTTTAGCTTTACTAAAATTGCATTGGTCAACACTGGGCGGCAGGTAGCCAAGTGGTTGCTGGTTCGAATACCTGAGCCGACAAGGTGAAAAATCAGTCAATGTGTCCTTGAGCAATGCACTGACCCTGTAGGTAGTCACTGTAAATAATATTTTTTTCTTAACTGACTTGCCTAGTTAAATAAAGGTTAATTTAAAAAACATTTACATAGCTTTTATCCATAGTGATAACAGTCCACACATCTTGGTATGTGACCCCAGTGGGAATCGATCCCACGAGAAGTAGGAGTGCTGAGTGTGCTACAGCACCCCGTAATAAATATATATATATACAGTGCCAGTCAAAAGTTTGGACACGCCTACTCATTCAAGGGCTTTCTATTTTGTACTATTTCCTACATTGTAAATTCTAAATAAATCACTGACAGTGTCACCAGCAAAGCACCCCCACACCATCACACCTCCTCCTCCGTGCTTCACGAGGGGAACCACACATGTGGAGATCATCCGTTCACCTACTCACAAAGACACAGCGGTTGAAACCAAAAATCTCAAATTTGGACTCATCAGACCAAAGGACAGATTTCCACTGGTCTAATGTCCATTGCTCGTGTTTCTTGGCCCAAGCAAGTCTCTTCTTCTTATTGGTGTTCTTTAGTAGTGGTTTCTTTGCAGCAATTCGACCATGACGGCCTGATTCACGCAGTCTCCTCTGAACAGTTGATGTTGAGATGTGTCTGTTACTTGAACCCTGTGGCTGCAATCTGAGGTGCAGTTAACTCTAATGAACCTATCCTCTGCAGCAGAGGTAACTCTGACTCTTCCTTTCCAGTGGCGGTCCTCATGAGAGCCAGTTTCATCATAGCGCTTGATGGTTTTTGAGGAAACTTTCAAAGTTCTTGAAATGTTTCGTATTGACTGACCTTCATGTCTTAAAGTAATGATGGACTGTCATTTCTCTTTGATTATTTGAACTGTTCTTGCCATAATATAGACTTTTACCAAATATGTCTATCTTCTGTATACCACCCTACCTTCTCACAACACAACTGATTGGCTCAAACGCATTAAGAACACATTTAACAAGGCACACCTGTTAATTGAATGCATTCCAGGTGACTACCTCATGGGGCTGGTTGAGAGAATGCCAGGAGTGTGCAAAGCTGTCATCAAGGCAAAGGGTGGCTACTTTTACACTTGTTTGGTTACTACATGATTCCATATGTGCTATTTCATAGTTTTGATGTCTTCACTATTATTCTACAATGTAGAAAATAGTACAAATATAGAAAAACCCTGGAATGAGTAGGTGTGTCCATACTTTTGACTGGTACTGTATAAATAAAAATACTCCTTATGTGTTTTGGAACACTTTAAATGTGATGACATTTCAGATGAAGTTTCCTGTCGATTAAAATCTTCTCATGATGCCCTGCAAACAATTACTAGTCGATTGGATGTCCCCGGAACATCACAAAGTAGCCCAGTGTTTTCCACTTACTTATTTGACACACTTTGACATACATTGTGTATGTTTAGTTATACAGTCATTATTGTATCCTCCTGCTATGTCACCACGTCTGTGTTAATGACTGATTTCACCTAAAAATATTATACAAAGCTCAGCTTTGTATAATACACTCAAGAAAAACGATTATATTCATCATAGGGATTCAGGAGTAACATTAAAACAGAATAATATACCCCATCAACATTAGACAATGATAGAGAAAACCCTCACATTTCTGAGATACAGTGCATTCGGAAAGTATTCAGACCCCTTCAGTTTTTCCACATTTTGTTACGTTACAGCCTTATTCTAAAATGAATAAAATAAATGTTTTTCTCATCAATCTACACACAATACCCCATAATGACAAAGTGAAAACAGGTTTACATATAAACATAGTATTCAGACCCTTTGCTATGAGACTCAAAATTGAGCTCAAGTACATCCTGTTTCCATTGATCAGCCTTGAGATGTTTCTACAACTTGGAGTCCACCTTTGGTAAATTCAATTGATTGGACATGATTTGGAAAGTTACACGCGTCTGTCTATATAAGGTCGCACAGTTGACAGTGCATGTCAGAGCAAAAACCAAACCATAAGGTTGAAGGGATTGTCCGTAGAGCTCCGAGACAGGATTGTGTCGATGCACAGATCTGGGGAAGGGTACCAAAAATGTCTGCAGCATTGAAGGTCCCCAAGAACACAGTGGCCTCCATCATTCTTAATTGGAAGAAGTTTGGAACCACCAAGACTCTTCCTAGAGCTGGCCGCCCGGCCAAACTGAGCAATCGGGGGAGAAGGGCATTGGTCAGGGAGGTGACCAAGAACCTGATGGGCACTCTGACAGAGCTCTAGAGTTCATCTGTGGAGATGGGAGAATCTTCCAGAAGGACAGCCATCTCTCCAGCACTCCACCAATAAGGCCTTTATTTTAGAGTGGACAGACGGAAGACACTCCTCAGTAAAGGCACATGACAGCCCGTTTGGAGTTTGCCAAAAGGCACCTAAAGGACTCTCAGACTATGAGAAACAAGATTGTCTGGTCTGATGAAACCAAGTGAACTCTTTGGCCTGAATGCCAAGTGTCACGTCTGGAGGAAACCTGCCACCATCCCTACACTTTTAGAAAATAATCATTTTTCGTCCCAGGCAGAACTATTTTGGTTTCCATGTAGGACCCTTTACACAGAGGGTTCTACATGGAAACCAAAATAGTTCAGCCTGGAACCAAAAAGGGTTCTTCAAAGGGTTCTCCTATGGGGACAGCCGAAGAACACTTTTAGGTTATAGATAGCAGCTTTACTTCTAAGAGTGTACGGCGAAACATGGTGGTGGCAGCATCATGCTATGGGGCAGGGACTGGGAGACCAGTCAGGATCGAGGGAAACATGAACGGAGCAAAGTTTAGAGAGATCCTTGATGAAAACCTGCTCCAAAGCACTCAGGACCTCAGACTGGGGTGAAGGACAACGACAACGATCCTAAGCACACAGCCAAGACAATGCAGGGGTGGCTTCTGGACAAGTCTCTGAATGTCCTTGAGTGGCCCAGCCAGAGCCCGGACTTGAACCCAATCCAACACCTCCGGAGAGACCTGAAAATAACTGTGCAGCAACGCTCCACATCCAACCTGACAGAGCTTGAGAGGATCTGCAGAGAAAAATGGGAGAAACTCCCCAAATACAAATGGGTGTGCCAAGCTTGTACCGTCATACCCAAGAAGACTCAAGGCTGTAATCGCTGGCGAAGGTGCTTCAACAAAATACTGAGTGAAGGCTCTGAATACGTATGTAAATGTGATATTTCAGTTTTGTATATTTTATAACTTTGCGAAAATTTACAAAAACCTGTTTTTGCTTTGTCATTATGGGGTTTTGTGTGTAGATTGAAGAGGAAAAAAAACAATTTAATCAATTTTAGAATAAGGCTGTAACTTAACAAAATGTGGAACAATTCAAGGGGTCTGAATACGTTCCGAATGCACTGTAAATCAATTAAATCAATGAATAGAGAATTGTCAGATTAACTGATAACTAAAACAGCAGTGCAGAGATGTATTATAGGTAATGAATGTGTAGGGAATTCTGGCAATGTTAAAGATCACGTAACCCAAATCCAGAGGTTGTGAGTTCAAATCCCAGGTGGGATCAGATAGATAGATACAGTGGGGAGAACAAGTATTTGATACACTGCCGATTTTGCAGGTTTTCCTACTTACAAAGCATGTAGAGGTCTGTAATTTTTATCATAGGTACACTTCAACTGTGAGAGACGGAATCTAGGAAATCTAGAAAATCACATTGTATGATTTTTAAATAATTAATTTGCATTTTATTGCATGACATAAGTATTTGATCACCTACCAACCAGTAAGAATTCCGCCTCTCACAGACCTGTTAGTTTTTCTTTAAGAAGCCCTCCTGTTCTCCACTCATTACCTGTATTAACTGCACCTGTTTGAACTCGTTACCTGTATAAAAGACACCTGTCCACACACTCAATCAAACAGACTCCAACCTCTCCACAATGGCCAAGACCAGAGAGCTGTGTAAGGACATCAGGGATAAAATTGTAGACCTGCACAAGGCTGGGATGGGCTACAGGACAATAGGCAAGCAGCTTGGTGAGAAGGCAACAACTGTTGGCGCAATTATTAGAAAATGGAAGAAGTTCAAGATGACGGTCAATCTCCCTCGGTCTGGGGCACCATGCAAGATCTCACCTCGTGGGGCATCAATGATCATGAGGAAGGTGAGGGATCAGCCCAGAACTACACGGTAGGACCTGGTCAATGACCTGAAGAGAGCTGGGACCACAGTCTCAAAGAAACCCATTAGTAACACACTACGCCGTCATGGATTAAAATCCTGCAGCGCACGCAAGGTCCCCCTGCTCAAGCCAGTGCATGTCCAGGCCCGTCTGAAGTTTGCCAATGACCATCTGGATGATCCAGAGGAGGAATGGGAGAAGTTCATGTGGTCTGATGAGACAAATAGAGCTTTTTGGTCTAAACTCCACTCGCCGTGTTTGGAGGAAGAAGAAGGATGAGTACAACCCCAAGAACACCATCCCAACCGTGAAGCATGGAGGTGGAAACATAATTCTTTGGGGATGCTTTTCTGCAAAGGGGACAGGACGACTGCACCGTATTGAGGGGAGGATGGATGGGGCCATGTATCGCGAGATCTTGGCCAACAACCTCCTTCCCTCAGTAAGAGCATTGAAGATGGGTCGTGGCTGGGTCTTCCAGCATGACAACGACCCGAAACACACAGCCAGGGCAACTAAGGAGTGGCTCCGTAAGAAGCATCTCAAGGTCCTGGAGTGGCCTAGCCAGTCTCCAGACCTGAACCCAATAGAAAATCTTTGGAGGGAGCTGAAAGTCCGTATTGCCCAGCGACAGCCCCGAAACCTGAAGGATCTGGAGAAGGTCTGTATGGAGGAGTGGGCCAAAATCCCTGCTGCAGTGTGTGCAAACCTGGTCAAGAACTACAGGAAACATATGATCTCTGTAATTGCAAAACAAAGGTTTCTGTACCAAATATTAAGTTCTGCTTTTCTGATGTATCAAATACTTATGTCATGTAATAAAATGCAAATTAATTACTTTAAAATCATACAATGTGATTTTCTGGATTTTTGTTTTAGATTCCGTCACTCACAGTTGAAGAGTACCTATGATAAAAATTACAGACTTCTACATGCTTTTTAAGTGGGAAAACCTGCAAAATCGGCAGTGTATCAAATACTTGTTCTCCCCACTGTAGATAGGTACTTTATTGATCCCCAAGGGGAAAATCTTTTGTCAAGCAGCTACGAAAAAAACACATGGCAGGTGCAAAATGCCAGAACGAAAATACACAAAAGACAGATACACGATACATGATACATATTGAAAAGTCAGTATCATGTCAAATGTAATCATATTCTCATTTATTAAAGACATATATTTTGTACACATTTTAGCTGAACAGCGCATTACTTAACTTAAAATCCCCATACCATTGAATTACTTCCCTCACATGTGAAAAACATTCAAATGGGTCATGTGTAGTTTCATCATATCGCATGTTGACATGCATTCCCATGTTGTCACATTTATTTCACGAGATCATGTTTTCATGAGTGCTCAAATGTTTCCACAGGTATAGATTAATGTTATCACATGTTGCTTTTACATGTTATCACTTTACATAAAATCACATGTGAAATTCATGTGGTTTTTCGTAAGGGACAGTAGCATAGCCTAAACTACAATTGAAATTCGCATCGTGTACTTTAGCCCTTCGAATAAACCCTCCCATTCAAAGAATTGTTAAATATGTATACAATAAATGTACTTGAAAGCCATGATCATGCCCAAAGCTATAACTGCTGCGTTCATCTTATGCAGACTTTGTCCAATCTTGCCATGTCATGCTACGGTACATTTCACCGCAAAACAGCTTAAATCAAGTGTGTGAAACACAGTTCTACTAAATGAGATGCAATAAGTACACTAAGTGGGACAACCGTAACAAATATTGTTCCCCGCGCCACGGTTGCTGCGGGTGCCTACCCAGCATTGACGCGAAAGTCGGGGTGCCGAGCACAGTGTATTGACCAGCATGTTCAAGAAGCAGCCAGTGTTTCAGCGGGGGAAAAGGATAATGGGAGAAAGATGAGAAGGAAAACAATAGCAAAGCGCATTTTCGACCTCGAATTTGAAGAAGAGGAGGAGGAAGACCCTAAATATGAAGACTTTGGCATCACGACATCGCACAGCCAGCCTCTATGTGTACGTAAACGTTTAACGGTTATTTGTAGTCTGGTCTTTATACAGTATCTGCCCATTCGGTGAGAGGCGAGTATTTGTCGCTCACGATGTATGTCGCTAATTACCCTACCCTGTCTATTACAGCACAGACTGCAGAAGAGGAGAAAGCACACACACCCGGTGAAAGAGAACGGAGAAGAGAATCCACAATGCAACACCGCTCTCCAGAAGTTGAAAACGAGGGTTTGGGTCGACTCTTATCATTTCATATTTTTGGGACCAAGTTTGTTCTACTATCTGTCGGGGTTGACACGCTTCTGCTCATTATTGGGGCATTATATGCGCATGTTGACCGACCGACATAAATCCAATTTGTATGTTAGTAATACAACACCCGACCTCCTCACTTGAGGGTTTACAAATTGGAAACCAAAAGGCTGTAATAGTAGTGACACAGAGTGCATTCACCTCTCAGCGTTGTTTTGTCATAATGGCGCTGATGTAAGAGAGAGGCATGGTGGGGGCAGCCATTGATCTCAATGATGGAGAGAGAGGAGGAGAGGAGAGCACAAACCTTTGGCAAGCAGAGGTGGTGAAAAGAACAGCAACAAGTAACATGTTGCTGCTACTCCTAAATAAAGTAAAGATGCTGAATCATGGCTTGACAATTAAAGTTTCTTTATTTTTTGGCAAGACTTAAGAATTTATGAAGAATCATATTTTATCATCATCACAGTCTACCCCTGGGATTTTCAGATGTTTCAATCTGGTTATGATTTTGTCCATAGGCGACTATACCTCATAAAATAAATGGGAAAAACAACAACTGGCTGACCAAACAATTACACACAAGTGAGACAATTTATATGACTGATTTCTTATCTCCATTCAGGTACTAGTGTCAGACAACCCTAGTGTCGAACGCATCGAGGATGGCGACTTCATGGCAGAGGTACACTGGCTGATGGCAGTGTGTGTGAGTGTGTGTGTGTAAGTGCCTGTGTGTGAGTGTGTGTGTGTGTGAGTATGTGCATGTGGTTTAGGCCACAGCATTTGGGACTGTCTGTATATGACTTTTTTACTTCTTCATGTCTCTAAAGGGTCTTGGAGGACTACAGTCACGCTCAAAGGCTGACCTGGTTGCCATGGTGCTTAGCATGCAGAGAGAGATGGACAGCCTGAGGGAGCAAATCAGATGCCTCACAGGTGAGGGCCAGGCAGGATTAGTATGAGGAAGTTGCCCCTAGACACTGATCTAAGTTCAGTTTTTTATTTCCCCTGCTAATGATTAAGGTCAGGAGTCAGGGAGGGTATTCTGTTCCTAGATCTGTGCCTAAGAGCAACCCAGGATGCTTTAATGTCTTGGACTTTTGTGGAATTCATGCTAATGACTGCCATACTATCGTATGCTAGCGTGTGGAAAGTTGGCACGTAACCTGGAGGCCCTGATCGAGAGGACGGAGGTGTGGTCGAGCAGCACGGACCGGAGAACTACATCTCCCAGCATGCCCGAGGTCCTGGTGAAGAGTGGTGCCATGACAACGTCGGCCCTGCTGGCCTCTCCAGGGCTGCTGAACGGTTGCTGGGCGGCCAAACTAGAGCCCCCCCACCCCCACCAGAACGGACACCCTCCGGGGTCTCATGAGGGGGGTTCTCAGAGTAACGGACCACCCCTCTACCAGGAGGTGATGAACCCCTTTAAGTGTTTTTTAAATCAAATATATATATCAAACGTTTTCGAGGATAGGTTAAAAACTGTACTAGAAGTCAGTTTTGATGTCATGCAATATGGAAAATGATATATTTTCTTTGAAGTTGACTGAATAGGCACTTGGTCTTGGTCTTATAGCAGAATGTCAATATACAGTGGGGTCAGTAATTATTGGCACCCTTGATAAAGATGAGCAAAAAATACTGTAAAATATATAATATAAATACTGAGTTGTATTGTACGCAAAAAAAAAAAGAATAACAAGTAATCAAATAAAATATAGGGGTCAAAATTATTGCCACCCCTGTTTTCAATACTCTTACATGTTGGCAGGGATCATAGACCATTACTCCATATAGAATATTTCCAGATCCTTGATAGCCTTTGTCTGTTCTTATAGACTGCCCTCTTCAATTCAAACCACAGGTTTTCAATGAGGTTCAAGTCCGGAGACTAAGATGACCATTGCAAAATGTTGATTTTGTGGTCAATTAACCATTTCTTTGTGGATTTTGGTTAGTGCTTGGGGTTATTGTCTTGCTGCAAGATCAACTTGCGGCCAAGTGTCACCCTCCTGGCAGAGGCAACCAGGTTTTTGGCTAAAACGTCCTTGAACTGGGTAAAGTTCATGATGCCGTTTACCATAACAATGACCCCAGGAAGCAAAACAATGTTGACCCCTGTCTCTTTCTCTGAACAACTGTATTAGTATAAAATAATATAATTTCCCATTTTTTCAATTTTATTTTATAGTCTTTTTTGCTCATCCTTATCAATGGTGCAATAATTACCGACCCCAATGTATCTCCAGGGAGCCTAGTGGTTAGAGCGTTGGGCCAGTAACCGAAAGGTCACTGGTTCGAATACCTGAGCCAACAAGGTGAAAAACTTGTCAGTTTGTCCTTGAGCAAGGCACTTAACCCTAATTTGCCTAGTTACATAAAGAGTAAATACAATCCCTAAAATGACATGGGCCACTACAACCTAATGACTTATACCCTCCAGTTCATCACTGCGGAGCTGCTTGACCGCTGTAACACGGGGACCACTGCCCAGAAGCTGACCAACGACCTGCTCCGGGGCCTCTATGAGAGGGACTGCCTGGCCTCTCACTCCATCTCCGGCATCGTCAACAACAAGAGGGGCCAACCCAAGCCTGCCCTGCCTGCAGACGAGATACAGGCAATACTAAGTAAGGTCTCATCTGTACTGCAGCCTGAGACAGCTAGACACACCCCCTCATAACAACTAGACACCCCCCCCCCCCCTCATAACAGCTAGACACCCCCCCTCATAACAGCTAGACACACCCCCTCATAACAGCTAGACACCCCCCCCCCCTCATAACAGCTAGACACACCCCCTCATAACAGCTAGACACCCCCCCCCCTCATAACAGCTAGACACACCCCCTCATAACAGCTAGACTCACCCCCCCCCATAACAGCTAGTCACACCCCCCCCTCATAACAGCTAGACACACCCCCTCATAACAGCTAGACACACCCCCTCATAACAGCTAGACACCCCCCCCTCATAACAGCTAGACACCCCCCCCTCATAACAGCTAGACACACCCCCTCATAACAGCTAGTCACCCCCCCCCTCATAACAGCTAGACACACCCCCTCATAACAGCTAGTCACACCCCCTCATAACAGCTAGTCACACCCCCTCATAACAGCTAGTCACACCCCCCTCATAACAGCTAGACACACCCCCTCATAACAGCTAGTCACACCCCCCCCCTCATAACAGCTAGACACACCCCCTCATAACAGCTAGTCACACCCCCTCATAACAGCTAGACACACCCCCTCATAACAGCTAGTCACACCCCCTCATAACAGCTAGTCACACCCCCATACTGCAGTTGATCATGTAACACTTACCTCATGCTACAATGGAAATACTTTTTACATCAACTTCATACTTTCCTATTAAAGTTAGGTGAATGCAGTGACTGTAAGTCGATCTGGATAAGAGTGTCTGCCAAATAACTAATGTAACCGTTTGTCTTAAAATCTGCCATTGTCTGGGACCCGACCTGTCGTTTATTGACCACAGTAATCTTGGTACAGGCATAGAGATGTATAGAGATCTCAACTTTGTATCTGTGGCATTATGGCATCTGACAACATGGGCAGCGCCATTGAGGCTATCTCCATTTTAAAGATTTTGACGATTTTTATGTTTGAAAAAAAGTGTAAAGCTAATATTGGGGATTTAGCCAAATCTTGTCATTCATTTATTGTGGCCACTAGATGGCAGTGATATAGCTTAAAGCCATTTACAAACTAGGCAAAACAATTTGCAGAAGAAGACAATGCTCTGATCATTGGCTGATCGCTCCCAACCCGTAGGAATCTCCACCCAGTTGACTACTTTAAAATGGTGGAAGCCCTCAATGGCAATGTCCATGCAAAAATGGGTTATTTCGAAGTAAGTAACTTTACACCTCTATAGGTACAGGTTTCTGAACTTTGACCTTTCACCCACAGGGGCAGTGCAGCACTACTTCCCAGGGAAGACGGACTCGGAGATCAAGGGCTATATCCGCCAGAAGCTGCAGAACGAAGCCAAGCGGATCCGCAAGAAGCCTCATCTGGCTGTGAAGGCGGAGCCAGTGGCCGGGCCTGAGGGGGCGGAGACTACTTTCTACACGTAAGGGGTGTGGCCTGGCCCCAGCCAGCCCCACCCCCTGTTCAACCCAGGGAGTGAAGTGCCCCGCCCCTGTCCAGGCTAAAGTGCCATTATGGGAGACTCACGTAGAAACTGCTGTGAGAGGGAACCAAAATGGAGCAGCCTTATCAACACCAGTCTAGTCTATCTGTTTGTCTGTCCTTCCCCAGCCATGTCTCTGGGCTGGGAGAGAAACAGGCTAGTGAGGAAGGAGTCTATTTGTCTGAAAATGTGATCATTCCAGGGGAAGTGTTATTGACTCCAGTCTGATCAAGACTAGTTACTGCTCAGGTGAATGTAGATTACACTATAACCTTTTCTTCCTCTGCCCTCTGGCATCGTTCTCAAGCCTTAGCCAGCTAGCCGGCCAGCAGTAGTAGGCCTAGTAGATGGCAAGTGATTTGTTACCAAGTTTAGTACTCTTGTTTCTGTGAAAGAGGTAGCAGTCAGTCGGTGCTCTATCGAGAAGTTGTAACAAGCTCTGAACAACGTAGCCGTCAGCAAAGCTGCGCTGCACTCTTTGTCACTTCAGTTTGATTTACAGTATTGTCATTGACCTCGTGAAATGAACCTAGCCTTAGTATCGAATTAATTACGATGTTGCCGAATAATAAATGACTTTTTTTCCCAAAAGCATCATTGTGCTTTTTTTGTTAAACAATTGTTTTGAGTATTCTGTCTAAAGGGGGCGAGAAACTAGAACATGTTATCATAGCAGTATTACCCTCAAGACATTTTTGAAATGTTTAACTTTTTACATCTATGGTATCTTATAAAACATAACATTTAAATAATTCAAAAATTAAGAGATCTAACCCACCCATTTCTAATTATTAATCTTTACGTTGTGAGCTGCATCGAAATGAACCCCTAATTATTACCTAATAAATATACCAATGCAACTGGGGACCAATAACATTACCTGATATTGGCCACAAGATTCAGCTGTCTTTCAAAAGGACCAGTGTTCTTCCTGAAGCCCCAGGATGACCAGGAGTTTTCCCCAGGTCCTCAGAGGAACCCAGACGGGTCCTCACTTACCGGCTGTGCTCCCCGCAAAAGATCCACAACAGAGAGGCTCCCACCATGAACAAAGAATGGCGTGGGAACCACATATGCTCCATAATCAATACACCCCAATGCTATCTCTCTTATCCCACACCCACACACACTCAGGCAGACGTATGTACGCAACAAATCTGCTTGATCATTATCTGTGTTGCATGAAGCTAATCCATTTAGGTGTCAATGACACTACAGATAAGTGTGTGACAATGGTTTGTTTAGGACCAGGGTTGATTTAGACCTGCGTGGGACAAGGGACTGTCTCTTTTTGGGCAATCAGTTATCTCAGCCATCAAATCAAATTATATTTGTCACGTGCACCGGATACAACAGGTGTAGACTTTACCGGGAAATGCTTACTTACGAGTCGTTTTCCAGCAATACAGAGTCAAATACTTTTTAAAAAATGAGCAAAAAATGAATTGTTAATACAATACAATAATAACGGGGCTATATACAAGAAGCATGGTACCAAGTCAATGTGCAGGGGTACGAGGTAGTTGAGGTAATTGAGGTAATATGTACATGTAGGTAGGAGTAAAAGTTACTAGGCAATCAGGATAGATAGTAAACAGAGTAGCAGCAGCGTATGTGAAGAGTGTGTATGTGTGTGTGTTTGTGTGGTGTCAATATGCATGTGTGTGTGTGTTTTGTGTGTGTATGTAGTGGGCGTGTGTGTGTGTGTTTGGAGTGTCAGTGTAGTACGTGTGAGTGTGTGGGTAAAGTCCAGTGAGTGTGCATAGAGCCAGTGCGAGAATCAATCCCGTTTCCTGAAATCGAACCCCTCTCTGTGGATTGAATTCCTTTGTTATGAGCATCTGGCTTGTTTTGCCTCTGTATCTCTGCCCTGCAGTGTCCATGACTGAAATGTGTTCATGTCATTTTCTCAGATGTTGCTTTATATCTTGAAAATATATATTATACTACCCAATGCATTGCTCTGTGACACCATACATATTCATTTGTGATACAATGATATCTTCTCTTTCAGTAGATTTGTGAGACCATCTAACATCATTTGGGCTCCCAAGTGGTGCAGTGATCTAAGACACTGCATCTCAGTGCTAGAGGTGTCACTACAGACAACCTGGTTTGAATCCAGACTGTATCACAACCGGCCATGGCTGGGAGTCCCATAGGGCGGCACACAATTGTCCCAGCGCCGTTCGAGTTTGGCCGGGGTAGGCCGTCATTGTAAATAAGAATTTGTTCTTAACTGACTTCCCTAGTTAAATAAAGGTTACATATAAAAATATATATATATATTTTTTTTTTCAAGATAGTCACTTCTCAATTAAAGGAGGCAGAGGTTGCCCCTAAAGTGTGGCGGTAACGACTGGGCCTAGATGACTGTGGAGGCCATAGATACATGTACAACCTCATCATGGCTCTCACCCTAAACTGGGTCAGAAACAGTAGGGAGGGAAACACAGATTAGACATGTATTAAAAGTGAATTGAGTGTCTTTTCCCTGCTGTGATTTTAAATATATCATTTACGCCACGCTTCTGGTGGCAAGCAAACATATCCCACAATGCCTTGGAACGCAGGGCGCCAGGGTACCCACTGTGCTACACTCGCACACCCCACGTGCCGCGTTTACTTTACATTCATCTTCCATCTCTGTCAAACCGCAGAAAAATATTTAAGGGGGAAAATAGAATGTCTAATTGACAGAAGAATGATGTGTCTTTGTTGTGAGTAGTTTGGCAATAATAAATAGCTTCCAACCAAGTTTTTTAGATTTGTGCTCTGGAAATTAATTTGTTTCTGTAATATTAATGTATAACTGCTAAAGTTATGATTTTAACTTGCTCTCTGCTCAATAATGCTGAAGCTATGAGCAATATTTCTTAAAATCAGCTTTATTCCAGTGAATGTATGTGGCCAGTCAGTTGGCAAGGCTGTTTAGGGAACACATGCTTTCCCAATGTCCTCAAGTCTTTGATGTGTCCCATAGACCGAGCATAGAGAGGCTTACATATATTTCAATACTCAGAAATAGGACAGTATGTAATCTAATTACACTGATAAGAGTGGCTAACACTGTAGCTGCCCACTCATCTACCCCAGCACTACTATCTTATTCATTCCACATGACACTCAGCAGACAAACCAGAGTCCTGTGATGTCACAACAACCTTGGAGCCGTCACAGCAATGCAGGAAAATGTTGTTTACACGGGGTAATATCCTCAAGTCCCAATGAGGATATAGGCTAGTGTACAGAACAGAATTGGGTAAGGCTCCTGGGAAAAGGGTCTGGTCTGCATGATTGAATGGCTAGTGATCCGCTCCTCTGCTCTATTTAATGGCCTCGCACTCTCTCTCTGAGAAACAAACAAAAGGGCTAGGACTCTCATGCCATGTTACGAGAGGGTAGAATAAAGGACTTGATGTATGTCTATGTGTGTGTGTAAACTGGACACACATTTTGGCTTTACATACAAAACCGTTGCCATCCATAAGTATTTGGAGACCATGCATATGAATGGATATGTATGTATTCAAGCATGTACACATTTCCATGTGAGTGTAATCTCTTTGTCATGGCGCCAGGAGTAGTGTTCGTGCTCTCTCTGATGGTAGCCGCTCCTATTGGGGACGACTCAGTGTCTGTCTGTCGATCGGTCGCTCTGTGTCAGTCTGTCTGTCTGGAGCCCAGGCGGTAAAAGAGGTGACCATCGCCCCAGCAGCCCAAACACACAACGCACCGATTGCCACAGCATGGCCGGTTGCCCAGGCAACCTCAGCCCCTAGAGATGGCCGATCGTAGATGTGTGTGTATGTGTGTGTGAGGGGGGAGGAGGGGGGTGTCTGACTCTGAACCAGGGGACAGGGCTCGACTCCGCCCCGGCCCTGGTCTGCCTCACACAGCACTAACACCTGCCCACCCCCGATCTGTGGGGAATAGTGGCAGAGAGCAGATGAGAACCTTTAAAGATGTAGTGAGGGAAAGGAGAGAGAGAAAGAGAGAGAGAGAGAGAGAGAGAGAGAGAGGGCTGGGTACGTAGGCAGGCAACCAACAAATGAGAGCAGCTGTCCAATGAGAGGAGTGGAATTTATTTATTATCTGCTTGGAAGAGGTTGTTCCACAGGGTGGTTTGATTAATGTCCAGCCCTCCATCTTGTCAGTCTGTTTTTGTCCGCTGAAAGGAAAACAAAGCGCAGGGGGCCAGGGGGATGCAGGAGGGGTGTGGGGCGACGGTTAATGGCTGCCGCTACCGCTCCTTTTCATGTTGTCTGGGCCTGTCAGCCCTGATTGATGGCTCAGACAGTGATTGGACAGACCCCCGGCTCAATGCTTATCATGGGCAGCATCGTGACAGAGAGAGAGAGAGAGAGAAGGAGATTTTTTACTCATCCAATGGTGTAAGAGAAAAAGGTACAACTCACCAATAGCAAGGGAGAAGCTGATAGAGCGAGAGAGACGAGAGAGAGAGGGATTTGGTTGTCCTATTGCATTGCTGGGAATAGAGAAAGAAAGAGAGAGAAAGAAGAGAGAGAGAAAGAGAGAGAGAGAGGAGGGAGGGATTGTGAGAGGTTTGTATTGAGCCTGTCCAATTACTCTATATTCCATATTTGGATACAACATTCAGAAAATGTGACTAGTGTGTCCACATCTTTGTCTTGGCACAGTGGGCACTGACACATTTGGTGTTAGTGTATTAATCTGCCATCACCAATATTGCTCAGTTTACCAACCTGCTTCCATTCCTGCTGTTTCAAACCCCTTACCTCTGTCAACCTCATTGGGTTATACAGAGTACACAGGATCACTGGACTTGAGTACGGCCCTGGTAACCAGTTGGTGTATGTGCTTGTTTCAATTAAGATGAAAGGAAATACAAATACATGTAATTGTAAGACAATTACTTAGCTAATTACCGAGTCAATTCTAAATAAATACCAGGTAATTAGAGGACTGTAAAATAAAGTATAAGTAATTGTTCCTATTTATAATGACATACATAACACTGTAACACAACAAGCTTCACATATTCAATATGTATAGTCTTCTTAAAAGTAATGCCAGCAGTCATAAGCTGACATGTCATGGCCAGATTTACACTGAGTATACAAAATATTAGGATCGTTTTTTATTTGGAGTTTCACCACTCCTCCCTTTCTGCGCTTAGAACAGCCTCAATTCGTCAGGGCATGGACTCTACAAGGTGTTGAAAGTGTTTCACAAGGATACTGGCCCATGTTGACTTCAATGCTTCAAGTTCGCTGGATGTCCTTTGGGTGGTGAACCATTCTTCATACACACAGGAAACTGTTGAGTGTGAAAAACCCAGCAGAAATATTTGTTCTTGCCCATTCACCATCTGAATGGCAATCCATGTCCCAAGGCTTCAAAATCCATCTTTAACCTGTCTCCTCCCCTTCATCTACACTGACTGAAGTGGATTTAACAAGTGACATCAATAAGGGATCATAGCTTTCACCTGGATTCACCTGGTCAGTCTATGCTATGGAAATAACAAGTGTTCTGTTTTGTACACTCAGTGTATATACAAACACATATTCTCTTGGGATCAGTGACCACTGCTGAGGCCTAGACACTCACACATGACACACACAAATAAAAACACACACACACACACACACAAGAACACATACATTACACATGAATGAAAGAAGTCATGCTTATAAACACAACACAACCCAACATAGATCTATCTAATAATGTGCTACTCTCTTTCTGTATTTCTATATAGTGTGTGATCAAAGAACCAATGAAATGTGAGTCTATTTGTTTCATTGTGCTGGGCATATGTGTCTGTGATCGTAGCTTATATCTATATGTGTGTGCCTGGTTGCCTGTGCTTCTCTGTGTGTAGCATGAGTAAGTCTGTGGCTACCTGCTGTGCTTCAAGTCCACAGGCATACTGTTGATGGACAGGTTGAAGGCTAATGTTTAGAGAACGTTCCACGCTCTGTCTCCCAGATCAGCCCCCCGCCGCGCTGATTCTTGTTCATAATGTTTTGTACACTCAGCGTATGTCAACTTGTGACAATCTTTATGTCAGCATGGTTTCGTGTAGGGATATGTTGTGACTAAGGTACAGAAGTTTTTCCTGACCACATGACCAGACCAGACAAGGAAAACGTTTGGGACTTTATGGTTCTGGTCATGTCACATGATCAGGGAATACCCAGAGCCTTAATTATATGAACCCTAGTCTCACAAGTCAGGTAGCAGCATGAAATCTGAAAGGAGGCTAGGTGAATCCCTCTGGATAACACTCAATACCCCTCTCTCCATCATTCTCATATTGCATAGTCACTCTCCTACATGTATATATTACATAAATTACCTTGACTCCTCACGTTGACTCTGTACCGGTACCCCTGTACATAGCCTCCTCACATTGACTCTGTACCGGTACCCCTGTACATAGCCTTCTCACATTGACTCTGTACCGGTACCCCTGTATATAGCCTCCTCACATTGACTCTGTACCGGTACCACTGTATATAGCCTCCTCACATTGACTCTGTACCGGTACCCCTGTACATAGCCTCCTCACGTTGACTCTGTACCAGTACCCCTGTACATAGCCTCCTCACATTGACTCTGTACCGGTACCCCTGTATATAGCCTCCTCACATTGACTCTGTACCGGTACCCCTGTATATAACCTTCTCACATTGACTCTGTACCAGTACCCCTGTACATAGCCTCCTCACATTGACTCTGTACCGGTACCCCTGTATATAGCCTCCTCACATTGACTCTGTACC
Source organism: Thymallus thymallus (assembly GCA_023634145.1). NCBI lineage: Eukaryota > Metazoa > Chordata > Actinopteri > Salmoniformes > Salmonidae > Thymallus > Thymallus thymallus. Next base: position 13,809,811 of record CM042397.1, on the reverse strand, counting down.
AGTACCCCTGTATATAACCTCGCTATTGTTATCTTACAGCTGCTGTTAAAAAATTTTTTTTTTCTTAACTTCTTAAGGCATTGTTGGTTAAGGGCTTGTAAGTAAGCATTTCACTGTAAGGTCTACACCTGTTGTATTCGGCGCATGTGACAAATACAATTTGATTTGATTTGATTTTCAACAAGTTCTTCCACCTATCAGTGCTTTCCTCAGTTATACAGTGGGGAGAACAAGTATTTGATACACTGCCTATTTTGCAGGTTTTCCCACTTACAAAGCATGTAGAAGTCTGTAATTTTTATCATAGGTACTCTTCAACTGTGAGTGACGGAATCTAAAACAAAAATACAGAAAATCACAGTGTATGATTTTTAAGTAATTATTTTGCATTTTATTGCATGACATAAGTATTTGATACAGAACTTAATATTTGGTACAGAAACCTTTGTTTGCAATTACAGAGATCATACGTTTCCTGTAGTTCATGACCAGGTTTGCACACACTGCAGCAGGGATTTTGGCCCACTCCTCCATCCAGATCCTTCAGGTTTCGGGGCTGTCGCTGGGCAATACAGACTTTCAGCTCCCTCCAAAGATTTTCTATTGGGTTCAGGTCTGGAGACTGGCTAGGCCACTCCAGGACCTTGAGATGCTTCTTACGGAGCCACTCCTTAGTTGCCCTGGCTGTGTATTTCGGGTCGTTGTCATGCTGGAAGACCCAGCCACAACCCATCTTCAATGCTCTTACTGAGGGAAGAAGGTTGTTGACCAAGATCTCGCGATACATGGCCCCATCCATCCTCCCCTCAATACGGTGCAGTCGTCCTGTCCCCTTTGCAGAAAAGCATCCCCAAAGAATGATGTTTCCACCTCCATGCTTCACGGTTGGGATGGTGTTCTTGGAGTTGTACTCATCCTTCTTCTTCCTCCAAACACGGCGAGTGGCGTTTAGACCAAAAAGCTCTATTTTTGTCTCATCAGACCACATGACCTTCTCCCATCCCTCCTCTGGATCATCCAGATGGTCATTGGCAAACTTCAGACGGGCCTGGACATGCGCTGGCTTGAGCAGGGGGACCTTGCGTGCGCTGCATGATTTTAATCCATGACGGCGTAGTGTGTTACTAATGGTTTTCTTTGAGACTGTTGTCCCAGCTCTCTTCAGGTCATTGACCAGGTCCTGCCGTGTAGTTCTGGGCTGATCCCTCACCTTCCTCATGATCATTGATGCCCCACGAGGTGAGATCTTGCATGGTGCCCCATACCGTGGGAGATTGACCGTCATCTTGAACTTCTTCCATTTTCTAATATTTGCGCCAACAGTTGTTGCCTTCTCACCAAGCTACTTGCCTATTGTCCTGTAGCCCATCCCAGCCTTGTGCAGGTCTACAATTTTATCCCTGATGTCCTTACACAGCTCTCTGGTCTTGGCCATTGTGGAGAGGTTGGAGTCTGTTTGATTGAGTGTGTGGACAAGTAACGAGTTCAAACAGGTGCAGTTAATACAGGTAATGAGTGGAGAACAGGAGGGCTTCTTAAAGAAAAACTAACAGGTCTGTGAGAGCCGGAATTCTTACTGGTTGATAGGTGATCAAATACTTATGTCATGCAATAAAATGCAAATTAATTATTTAAAAATCATACAATGTGATTTTCTGGATTTTTGTTTTAGATTCCATCTCTCACAGTTGAAGTGTACCTATGATAACAATTACAGACCTCTACATGCTTTGTAAGTAGGAAAACCTGCAAAATCGTCAGTGTATCAAATACTTCTCCCCACTGTATATCTTGAAAACCAGCTAATTTCAGCATGTGATAGATTACATAACCCCTACTGCACTGACTCCGAGTCATCAGATTCATGCCTAGTTCCTTAGCGGTTCTTAATTTGGACCCCCTTCCTGATCAAAGCTATCGTATGGGAGAGAGGCGGAGAGAGGAGCGGGTCTCCCAGGGCCCTCTGAGTCACAGTGATTAGGTTTGGGAACAGGAACATATGCAAAAGGAGCCTCGGTGGCTAGGGGGACTCCTGATCCCGTAGTGCCGCCTGGCTCCTCCGCCCCCCACCCCCCCCCCCCCGTGCTCAGTGGGCCAAATGGATCCACAAATTGAGTTGGTTCTGCTTAGCAAATCAGATTTAGCATGGGAGGGCCCCGCCATTACTGGGCTGCAGAGGGTTTAGGGTCATCTGGTTTAGTTGGGGAAATTGATTTTTCTCCTGTTTCCACCCAGGCACCGTTTCTCTCCTCTTCTTTCCCCTTCTTTCTCTATATCTGTCTCCATGTCTGTCTCCATGTCTATCTCCATGTCTAACTCTACGCCTGTCTCCGCGTCTGTCTCCGCGTCTGTCTCCGCGTCTGTCTCCGCGTCTGTCTCCATATCTGTCTTTATTTCTCTTTGAGTGAGTGTGGGGTCTCAGAACTGGAATAATTTGATACCTCAGTTAATTGAACCAGAGAACTGAGGACATTGGAAGCTGTAAGTGTAGTTGAGGTGGTTGAACTAACCAAAAGGGAAAGTGTATCAGGAAATATAAAAACAACTTCCCATGACTTCTCAACTAAATTGGACATCACCACATGTTAAAAATGCTTCTTGTTTTTTCATCCAGAGATATGTTGCTGATAATATGTTAGTGGAAGAAAAACCTTTGCTAGAAGTTAGGCTACACTTAGCGCAGTTCCTACTTCCAAAAATAAACAGTTTTAATGTGTTGTTTTATTCTCCTTCCACTTCGCTGCTTGTGGATGGAAGACAGACACTTCAAAGCAGCACTTCTATTAAGATGCTAATAAAAGATGCTATACATCAGGGGTTCCCAACATTTTGCAGGTTTAAAGCGTATTTCCTGCAATTCTACACACTTTGTAATGGAGTGCGGAGAAAATGTTGCAGTTTTAAAGCTCATGTCTAATGTGTATTCATGTGATATTTGAGTGACTCAAACAGTTCAACAAAATCTATAGGCTAAATAACGTTAACTGACGTGGGCTAGTTGAGCTGCACATTTCTGACAAGTTATAAATATCTCTCTAAGGTATGCAATTACTGACATGACAAGAGGAAAACTGAAGACGCGCTACCCAATTTTGAAATGACTAATACAACTTGAACTTTCAAGAGTAAGTTGAAAGCCAGACAGGGTTTGTCCTCCATGCCGAACCCTCAGTTTGGGAACCACTGCTATACATGACTAGCGGCTAGAAGCGCACTACTGTTGTTGTTCAAGTGAGTCACGCACCGCCGGCACAGCTTTAATAGCAACATAGTAATAATCAATTACCCCAAATTAATTAACACCCCTGTCTCATTGCAACACTCAGAACCATCCATCCACCCACACAGCCACACACACTTCTTCTTCCTATCCGGGAGTTGCTCACACACATCCAATGAAGACAGACTACAGCGAAATACAAGTGCCAGAGCCAATGTTGAGTCGTGGCCTGGTAAAGGTGAAATTATACTGTTTCATACACTTAGAAAAAAGGGTTCCAAAAGGGTTCTACATGGAACCCAAAAGGGTTGACCTGCAACCAAAAAGGGTTCTTCAAAGGCTTCTCCTATGGGGACACCCGAAGAACCCTTAAAGGTTCTACATATACTGTAGAAACTTTGTTTCTAAGAGTGTACTGCCTGTTGTCTGTGACTGTGTCAAATTGATTCTCATAACTGTATTTAATATATAATAAACACCATTTAGCAGACGCTTTTATCTAAAGGAACTTAGTCATACGTGCCTACATTTTTACGTATGGGTGGCCCGAACAGGAATTAAACCCACGACCCTCAGATTTGCAAGTGCCATGTTCTACCGACTGAGCCACACAGGACTGCTCATAACCTGTTATGTGATGATATTGGTGGTGTATAAGGTTTGTGGGAAGCGTTTCCTAATGTCTGAAGTGACTTTGCTGCTCCGTTCCCTCAGTTAGACGTCTCTCTCCTTTCCTCCATTCGTCTGCCTCTCTTTCTGTCTTAAAATCCCTCTCTCTTTCCTTCCCCTCTTTGCGTCGACATTGGTGCTTTTCTCAGTTCTTTCTTTTGACCTATAACCTCTGTTCCTCCATTGCACTACTCCCATCTCATTTCCTCCTTATCCATCCCATATACCTTTCTCCTCTCACTCGCTCTATCGTTGTCTTTTTCTCTCTTTCACTTTCCATCTTTATCTCCTTCTACCTCTCCTGCTCTCTCCCCATCCTCTCTCTCTCTTCCCTCCTCTTTTCCCCGACCCTCTCCCTTCTTCATTCTATGCATCACTTCACCTCTCTCTGTCTGATTGGCCTCCTCCCCTATTGTGTGTTTGTGTGTGTGTGTGTGTGTGTGTGTGTGTGTGTGTGTGTGTGTGTGTGTGTGTGTGTTTGTGTGTGTGTGGGTGTGTGTGTGTGTGTGTGTGTGGAGAGTAGGATGGCTACAGGCCCAGAGGAGATTGTCGTGGAAGACGAGCAGGAAGCCAGCAGGGATTCTAACATCAGCCAAGCACAGGAAGAGACCAAACAGAGAGAGAGAGAGAGGTGGAATGATTTACAGAACCACACACACACTGACTGAAGCTTGTAGTCAGCTGGAGGCTGGAGAGGGTCAGTGTGGCAGGACCACGGGGGAGTGGAGGGTGTTTAAGGGGGGTGCCATCCGTCCCCAGCGGCACGCACAATAGGGGGGTTTCTTCCGCGCCCCTCGGTGGCAAGGGGCTCCCTCCCTCAACCCTGGGGCCCGGGCCCCTCTGGTGTTGTTAAGTGAGCCCTGAGTGAGATTGATGGGGGTCAAGACCCCCCTACCCCCTCCCATATACCCCGGGGCAGTGCCCAGCCCTCATCCCCTGCTTTTCCACCCCCCTTCTAAAATCCGCTTGGGCCAGTCCAGCTGCTCCCGTTCCTCTCACTCCTCTCTCTGTAGCTTCCTCTTCCCTCTTCCATTTCCCCTTTTCTTGTCCCACTCTGTTCTCTGTCTCTGGATTCTCTCTGATTGGGTTTGTGTTAACTGACTCTTTGCTGGAAGACCATAAATTACACTGGAGGGGGGAAATGGGGGCCTCCGGCATCCTCCTTTTCTCTCGGTTTTCCCCTTCTTTCTACAGACACTGGGGCTGGACGGTGAGAAAAGAGAAAAAATACAGAATGAATGAAGTCAATTAAAACGTGTAACACATTTCCCCCTCTCGAGCCCTCTTTGTTGAGCTGAACTAATTATCAAATGAAAGGGGTGTCTGTTGGGAAAGTACATTTTTAAACCCTAAAACATACAGATACTCATCCAAAGAATCTGTGAATTTGCCAATTTTGAATATGAGCCACTGTGTTGATGGAATACACATAGGATTCCCAATACACCCACCTCTCTCTCTCTCTTTCTCTGTACCTATGTATCTCTCCTCCCTCTCTCACACACAGAAGCCCCCTTTCTCCCTCGGCCCAGTGGTTGTTGTTTATCTTCAGCTGAATGAAACCATCGGTCCATTCCGCTCAGTGCAGGAGGACATTTGTCTTGCCTGGCAGCCCTGGTCCCCTGACCCCTCTGTTGGCCATCTCCAGTGACCAGCCAGAGAGCGTTCCCATCTTCCCCTCTGTCCCCCCATTGAATGAAAAGCCTGACACAAAGACACACAATATCAACAACAACAACAGTTGAAGCCTCTGCCTGACATTACCATAGAGACAACAATGTGTTTTTAATGGCCCTTACTTTCTCCTATTTCAGTTTCCTCATTGCCTCTCACCTGCCTTTCTATGGTTTGTTACTTTCCTCCTTTCTCTCTCTCTCCCTCCTTTATTGTTGCTCCCTCCGTCTCTCTGTCTCTCATATTCCATGCCACTGTCTATCCTCAAAGATCATCTTTCTATCTCTCTATTTCCCCTCTATCTCAACATTTTACCCCCCTCCCTCCCTCCCTCCCTCCCTCCCTCCCTCCCTCCCTCCCTCCCTCCCTCCCTCCCTCCCTCCCTCCCTCCCTCCCTCCTTACCTCCTTCTCTCTGCAGGAGCAGCGCTGTAGCAGAGAGATAATGGCCGCCGGCTCCTCAATCTTGGGAGTGTAATGTATTTCTGACGTGTTATTGTGCCGCACGCCCCGGGGGGGAGCATGGAGACGACACCATGATCGAGTGTCAGGTGCTGCTGGCAAATATCTGTGTGTATGCACTGTGCAGTGTGTGTGTGTGTGTGTGTGTGTGTGTGTGTGTGTGTGTGTGTGTGTGTTTGCGCGGTGTGTGTGTGTCCGTGCTGGAGGGATGCCGTGCATCACTTTGCATATCAAACAGTTACATAATGATGTCTGTTTTTTTTAGCCAGTATCCTTGACTGGTTGGACCACCAATGTTTTTTTCCCTCTTGTAAAAATACCCTTGTTTCTAACACAATAATTTCTTCAGAAATGGATTGGAGCTACTCTATTCAAACGCGCTAAAGTGCTGGCCCCAAGCTCCTACTTTTATGACCAAGGAATCTCCATGCCATATTGTGTTCTTCAGTTACTGCGGTGTGACTTGTGGTTTGATTGTACTGTATGAGTTTAAAGGGCTGTGGCAGGAAAACACCCGCTGGCCACTCAATCTAATGTGCCAAGATGTTAATTTGTCCTGCCCTGTAAACTCCCTGTCTCAGGTTTCGATTGAATAAACCACCCAAGTATTTGATTTTAACTTTACAAGAGGACAACAGAGAGTCTTCAACCACATCATTCAGCAGTCTCACTCTTTGCCCAAGTAGCTACATATCTCCCCAGAGCAAAAAAAAAGGAAGCATTGTAGCCTGTGTAACATGGCTGTCGTTATGTACCATCTTGAAGTAGGCGTATATACCAATGTTCCTTCAATAACTAACCATCACACATACAGGGTCAACAGCCTAACCACGCAAACTTCCAAAACATTCACATTTTTCTGAACCTAATCCAAATGTCAGATTTGGAATGCCATAGATCTGTGATGTGACAAAGGGTCTGGAGAACAGCGAGAGAAAAGGACGCTGCCTGAAACTGCACATCTCTGTAAGAGGGGCTTTCCTCTGAGAGAGCACCATGCTTTATGAATACAGGGCCTGACCTTAGAGGCCTGAGAAGAGAAAGAGAGAGCCATTAAAAAAAACTGCTATTTCTCTGTCCTGCTGACATGGGGCTCCTACGGCAACACAGAAGCCCTGTGTACGGATCACGTCCCCGTTTTCAGACAGGTGTAGACGATAAAAAAAAGCATTGTGAACTGATTTTGATCAGATCTTTAACTGATTTTGATCCGATTTTATAAGTGTAAACGGAAAAGAGCTGAAAAAAAGGACGCATGTTAGAACCAGTTATAAACGGGATTTTGACGCCATACATTACCGGCATGAAGAAGAGGGTTTTTTTCTGGTATGAAGAAGATAATTTGTTGGGATAAGGGGGCTACTGAGGACACTTCTGAATTAAAATATGTTGGGTTGTTTGAGAGGGAGATTTTGTGTCTGTGGATATATATCTGTGTTCTGTAAATGTATACAAAGTACAAACCTATGCTATAACTATATACAGCAGGGGGTCATTTGGCTGGCAAACTAAATACCAGTTTCTTCATCCCACCTACGATTATTGTGTATGTCCTTGTATGTTTGATGTGTGTGTGTGCGTGCGTGCGTGCGTGCGTGCGTGCGTACGTGCGTGTGTGTGTGCTGGGCTGAACCGAACAGCTGGCTCCTCTGTTCTCTCTGGGTTAGTGACGGCTCTCACTCACTGAGACAGCAGAGGATTCTGGGGCCTCACAGGGCCACGCTGCCATCTGATATGGCCACAACAGGAGTGCTATTTATCTAAGGTTAGGTTACAGCAATTACAGCAGGGTCAGGCAGACTGACACACACAAGCACACACAAGCACACACACACACACACACACACACACACACACACACACACACACACACACACACACACACACACACACACACACACACACACACACACACACACACACACACACACACACACACAATTATAATAAAATGAGTAGGACTCTCTCTCTCTTTCTCTCTCACACACACTAAACACAGTGAAAGTGCTACCACGTCTGTCACTGACAAGCTTCTAGCAAAATTACAGATCTGACATCGACCTCCGTCACGCTGCCCTCTCCTCTCGTCAAACTCTCTCCCCCCCTCTCTCCCCCCTGTCTCCCACGTCCACCCTCCACCTTGCTAACCCCTCTCCTACCTGTCACCTCATCCATGACAATGCTTTTACAGCCGAAGCCCTCCTCACTCCATAACGTCCCCCCTCCTCACCCCATAACGTCCCCCCTCCTCACGGCTGCTTCCCTGTTTATGAAACCAGATGCTGCTCTGTGAAACACTGGCCTACCGCCAACAACCTCATTATATTTTACACATGGTGGTTCACACAGTACTGGTTCATAGAGTACTGGTTCACACAGTACTGGTTCATAGAGTACTGGTTCACACAGTACTGGTTCACACAATACTGGTTCATAGAGTACTGGTTCACACAGTACTGGTTCACACAGTACTGGTTCACACAGTACTGGTTCATAGATTACTGGTTCACACAGTACTGGTTCATAGAGTACTGGTTCACACAATACTGGTTCATAGATTACTGGTTCACACAGTACTGGTTCACACAATACTGGTTCATAGATTACTGGTTCACACAGTACTGGTTCACACAGTACTGGTTCACACAGTACTGGTTCATAGATTACTGGTTCACACAGTACTGGTTCACACAGTACTGGTTCATAGATTACTGGTTCACACAGTACTGGTTCATATATTACTGGTTCACACAGTACTGGTTCACACAGTACTGGTTCATAGAGTACTGGTTCACACAGTACTGGTTCATAGATTACTGGTTCACACAGTACTGGTTCACACAGTACTGGTTCATAGAGTACTGGTTCACACAGTACTGGTTCATAGATTACTGGTTCACACAGTACTTGTTCATAGATTACTGGTTCACACAGTACTGGTTCACACAGTACTGGTTCCTATAGTACTGGTTCATAGAGTACTGTATCACACAGTACTGGTTCATAAATTACTGGTTCACACAGTACTGGTTCACACAGTACTGGTTCCTATAGTTCTGGTTCATAGAGTACTGGTTCACACAGTACTGGTTCCTATAGTTCTGGTTCATAGAGTACTGGTTCACACAGTATTGGTTCATATAGTACTGGTTCATACAGTACTGGTTCACACAGTACTGGTTCATATAGTACTGGTTCCAATAGTACTGGTTCACATATTACTGGTTCATATACTACTGGTTCATACAGTACTGGTTCACACAGTACTGGTTCATACAGCAATGGTTCACACAATACGGGTTCAAACAGTACTGGTTCATGCTGTACTGGTTCAAATGTACTGGTTCATATAGTACTGGTTCATATAGTACTGGTTCATGCTGTACTGGTTCATATAGTACTGGTTCATATAGTACTGGTTCATGCTGTACTGGTTCATGCTGTACTGGTTCATATAGTACTGGTTCATATAGTACTTGTTCATATAGTACTGGTTCATATAGTACTGGTTCATACAGTACTGGTTCATATAGTACTGGTTCATGCTGTACTGGTTCATGCTGTACTGGTTCATGCTGTACTGGTTCATATAGTACTGGTTCATATAGTACTGGTTCATATAGTACTGGTTCATGCTGTACTGGTTCATGCTGTACTGGTTCATGCTGTACTGGTTCATATAGTACTGGTTCATATAGTACTGGTTCATATAGTACTGGTTCATACAGTACTGGTTCATACAGTACTGGTTCATACAGTATTGGTTCATGCTGTACTGGTTCATGCTGTACTGGTTCATATAGTACTGGTTCATATAGTACTGGTTCATGCTGTACTGGTTCATGCTGGACTGGTTCATATAGTACTGGTTCATATAGTACTGGTTCATATAGTACTGGTTCATATAGTACTGGTTCATACAGTGCTCAGTTCAGAGAGAATGAGGTGGATATCTGGGTTCTAAACCATGTGTGGGAGCAAATCAGTAGAGGTTACCCTTGATCCAGAACAAGTGGGGTTAGTGTGTATGTATGTGTGTGTGTGTGTGTGTGTGTGTGTGTGTGTGTGTGTGTGTGTGTGTGTGTGTGTGTGTGTGTGTGTGTGTGTGTGTGTGTGTGTGTACATGGTTGACATGTTTCTTTGTAATCGTTCCTAATGACACATTTTAGCCCCTGAATTAAATTGTTTCCATTAAAAAGTACAAGACATGAAACACATCATGTTATATGATGAGAAACACACTATCAAATATTGTTGACACTTTGGAATCCAGCTAAAGATGTTATTTGTTGTAAGTGACATCTTATTAATTATTAAGTGATGTGCTACAATTACATTTAGAATGTAGTAATGACCTAATAATTACTATTTTGTTTCTTTGGGATTAATTAAATGTAGCACCATAATATATAATTTAGCACTCGATAGTTATCACTTGTGTTGAATTAATGAATAACTAATTGTTAATAACATGAATGAATAATATTTGGAAACCTGTATTTCTGAAAAGAAATTAAAACGATGTGGACGATTACACCTTTAGTTTGAATGTAAAGAAATGTAATGTTGACTGTATAGAAGCAGCATGTTTTGTTGGTCTTTTCACCCAGAAAAGAACCATCTTGAGATACTATGACACTGAATGTTTTTGGGCCTAAGTTTAGTAAAAAATGTAATAATTTGGCCTAGCAGTTTTGATTGAATGGGGACCTCACACAGCAGTTTTGATTGAATGGGGAACTCACACAGCAGTTTTGATTGAATGGGGACCTCACACAGCAGTTTTGATTGAATGGGGACCTCACACAGCAGTTTTGATTGAATGGGGAGCTCACACAGCAGTTTTGATTGAATGGGGACCTCACACAGCTGTTTTGATTGAATGGGGACCTCACACAGCAGTTTTGATTGAATGGGGACCTCACACAGCAGTTTTGATTGAAATGGGGACCTCGCACAGCAGTTTTGATTGAAATGGGGACCTCACACAGCAGTTTTGATTGAATGGGGACCTCAGACAGCAGTTCTGATTGAAATGGGGACCTCGCACAGCAGTTTTGATTGAAATGGGGACCTCACACAGCAGTTTTGATTGAAATGGGGACCTCACACAGCAGTTTTGTTTGAATGGGGACCTCACACAGCAATCCTATGACTTATGCTCTGCTTGGTTTGAGTGACTCTGGAACTGTCCTTCTACCGTTATGGATCATATTAGAGATAAGGCCGTGTTCTGTTCTAGCCTATGATAAACACAAGCCAGATTTTATATGGTTAAAACAGGCCCACCCAGTCAGCCACTGCTCTGTGGTACCACTGTCTCCCCCTCCCCTGACCTCTGACCCCTAACGTAATGTCACCCCCGAGGCGCTGGTAAATTGACCCCTCTAAGATTGACGCACAAGGACCCTCTGTTTGCGTTGTCGGAGGAGGGGGAGGGGAGTGGACGGGGGGGTCCAGACGCCTTGGCTAGGGGGTGACAGGGAGGGACACTGGGGTGTGGCCTCTATTCTACCCTTCTATCCTTTCTTCTACACTTTCTTTCCTGTCCTGTCCCTGGTATTGTTGCCTTGGCGCCAGGCAGATGTCACCTGGTGATGGCCCCTCTGGCAGTCGGGTGACAGTCAGCCACAGCCGACCCGAGCCTGACGAGCCCAGACATTATACATTGTGTCAGGGCTGGGTAGGGCCTGTTTTTTCATCAATAACCAGGGTACGGGCAGGGCTCAGGTATCACTAAATTGATCACTAACATTTTGAAGCTGAGCCACTTGCGCATGCTCTGCTGCGCATTACAGTCATATCTGACTAAGATCATAACATGGTGTCAGACGTGCTTCAACCCCGTCAAATTTAAAACAGGAGAGATTATTTCCCAGAAAATAATAATGCTTCTTGAGATTTGTTGGAGTTTAGAGTGACGAGTTTAGAGTGACATGACATGAGTCCCTCATGTATTTTCATTGGGCAGAGCAGCCCAAGCGCCGCTGTTGCTATGGATACTCACAGACCCGGAGCCACCAAGAGCAGAGTGCATGCAGAGTGAGCTGTGTACAGTGAGCAAGTGACAGAGAGAGTGGAGCATCTAATGGATTTACTAACGGAGGAAGTTATATATGATTTCAGGTTTTAGATGCAGTGCTCTACTGTCATTGTGTGTGTGTGTGTGTGTGTGTGTGTGTGTGTGTGTGTGTGTGTGTGTGTGTGTGTGTGTGTGTGTGTGTGTGTGTGTGTGTGTCTATGTATGGGTGAAGACTCTATTTTAAAGACACTATGCTACACTAATGAACTGGTCTGAGATCAGAGTTAGGTTCACAGCCATCCCTCAGATTCACATTGACAAAATACCCAAACACAGATTTGAGGGTTACATCCAAAATGGCACCCTAATGCTTATATAGTGCATTTATTTTGACCAGTATTGCATAAAGTAGTTCACTATAAAGTGAATAGGGTGCCATTTGGGACGTAATCAATACGTGTCAGACGAGTGGTTTGAATCTGAGTGTGTCAGCCTTCTATAAATCCTCATCTGTGCATTAGAATCACTGATGTGTCCATGCAGGCAGAGCTATGGTGGTCATTACCACTAACGAGGATCATTTCTATTCATGTATTCCTTTCCTATCTTATTTACGGCATTTATGTGTTTCTATGTTGAACCGTTAATCAGCTGGGCCAGTTAATTACATGTCACTTTTCCACATAAATGGCAAGATGTGATAGTTTAGGTACCAATGGTTTTAGATTGTCTCAAATTAGTACAGAGTTCCATATCTTTCCATATAGTCCCTGTGAATACCAGATAAACTCATCTGAAATAGGACAGTGAATAGTTACATGTAACCTCTACGTACAGTAGTATAACATTCTGTGAGACCCATGTAATCATTACTGTTACACACAGTTTCCCTTGTGTTAGAACTGATGTCCCTCTAAAATGGACCTCGGGACGATGTAAAGAAACAGTGGACGTTTACCATGGAAATGTAAAGGAGGGAGGATAGAAGAGAGAGAGGAGGAGAGGAGAGGGGGAGAGAGAGAGGTGGAGAGGAGAGGGGAGAGAGAGAGGAGGAGAGGAGATGGGGGAGAGGGGGAGAGAGGGGAGAGAGGGGAAGAGAGGGGAAGAGAGAGAGGAGGAGAGGAGCGGGGAGAGAGAGAGGAGGAGAGGAGAGGGGGAGAGAGAGAGGAGGAGAGAAGGGGAGAGAAAGGAGAAGAGGAGAGGGGAGAGAGGAGAGGAGAGGAGAGGGGGAGAGAGAGGAGGAGAGGGGAAGAGAGAGAGGAGGAGAGGAGAGGGGGAGAGATGGGAGAGAGGGGAAGAGAGAGAGGAGGAGAGAGGAGGAGAGGAGAGGGGAGAGAGGGGAAGAGAGGGGAAGAGAAAGAGGAGAGGACAGGGGAGGGAGCGAGGAGGAGAGGGGAGAGAGAGAGGAGGAGAGGGGAGGGGAAGAGAGAGAGGAGGAGAGAAGAGGGGAGAGAGAGGAGGAGAGGAGAGGGGAGAGAGAGGAGAAGAGGAGAGGAGAGGGGAAGAGAGAGAGGAGGACAGAATAGGCGGAGAGAGAGAGGAGGAGAGGAGAGGCGGAGAGAGAGAGGAGGAGAGGGGAGGGAAGAGAGAGAGGAGGAGAGGAGAGGGGAGAGAGAGGAGGAGAGGAGAGGGGAAGAGAGAGAGGAGGAGAGGAGAGGGGAGAGAGAGGAGAAGAGGAGAGGAGAGGGGAAGAGAGAGAGGAGGAGAGGGGAGGGGAAGAGAGAGAGGAGGAGAGGGGAGGGGAGGCAGAGAGAGGAGGAGAGGGGAGGGGAGGGGAAGAGAGAGAGGAGGAGAGGAGAGGCGGAGAGAGAGAGGAGGAGAGGAGAGGAGAGGCAGAGAGAGAGAGAGAGGAGGAGAGGGGAGGGGAAGAGAGAGAGGAGAAGAGGAGAGGCGGAGAGAGAGAGGAGGAGAGGAGAGGCAGAGAGAGAGAGGAGGAGAGGGGAGGGAAAGAGAGAGAGGAGGAGAGGAGAGGCGGAGAGAGAGAGGAGGAGAGGGGAGGGGAAGAGAGAGAGGAGGAGAGGAGAGGCGGCGAGAGAGGAGGAGAGGGGAGGGGAAGAGAGAGAGGAGGAGAGGAGAGGCGGAGAGAGAGAGGAGGAGAGGGGAGGGGAAGAGAGAGAGGAGGAGAGGAGAGGGGAGAGGGGAGAGAGAGTAGGAGAGGAGAGGGGAACAGAGGGAATTCCAATCCGACGGCTTCGAGGCTGCCACCTCCTTCTCCAGATGCCGTCGCCATGGCAACAGCAAGCTGGGAACCTGACCTTTGGCCCTGCCTGGGGTCTGTACTGAGGGTTGCCGGCTGACCCCTGCTGTTTGTACAGAAAGTCCCGCGGGCCAAGAGAGAAAGAAGGGGGGGCAGAGGTGGGAAGGGACATCTGCTGGCATCTGTGTGTGTGTGCGTGTGTGTGTGTATGCGTGTGTGTGTGTATGCGTGTGTGTGTGTATGCGTGCTTACACATGTTCAATTATTTCTGATGTAGTGCACTCTTGTGTATGTACTGTGTAGTTAGTGTGTCATGAAGCACATTGGTGCTGCATTATTCAACTTTACTTTGATGTATCCTAACTGGAAACTTAATTTTACTTATTTTCTCTACACTCTCAGCTACACTGATGACAAAGTTGTACCTGTCAATCAAACTGACACTCTCAATCCTGATTGGACAACATCTCTCTCTCTCTCTCTCTCTCTCTCTCTCTCTCTCTCTCTCTCTCTCGCTCTCTCATTAACATGATTGGATAACTCTCTCTCTGTGTAATGAATGTGATTGGTCAACTCTCTCTCTCTCTTTCTCTCTCTCTCTCTCTCTCTCTCTCTTTATAATTCCTCATACCTAGGCTCCACCCCTCTCCTCTCTTTGTGCCAGTGGTTTAGGGGTTAAGGAGCAGCTCCACACTAACATGGCTCTCCAATGACTGTTTCCCAATTGGCATCCTATTCCTTATATAGTGCACTACTTTTGACAACGGGCCCTGTTCAAAAGAAATGCACTGTGAAGCAATAGGGTCCATTTGGTCTATGAACATACAGACGCCATCATAAACGTATGAACATGAAGGATGATTTCTGAGAGTGATGATCCATTATTGCCGAGCATAGTGGACAGGTATGCAGAGAGAGATACATGACCACCAGTACATTACACCCAGTTTACATTGGGCGTCCAAAATAGCATCCTATCCACTTAATAGCGCACTACAAAGGGAATAAGGTGCCTTTTAGGGGACACACAATGGCTCTGCTCCAAGACCTTGGGTTTGTGAGTTCTACTGTATGAAAGGGCCTTAAGGGGAGAGTGAAGGGTGATGTACACATAGGTATATATCGGTACATACAGTATCTATCTACAGTTGAAGTCGGAAGTACATACACTTAGGTTGAAGTCATTAAAACTCGTTTTTCAACCACTCCACAGATTTCATGTTAACAAACTGTAGTTAGGACTTGGCAATTCTTCCAACACTTGTTTACAGACAGATTATTTAACTTATAATTCACTATATCACAATTCCAGTGGGTCAGAAGTTTACATACACTAAGTTGACTGTGCCTTTAAACAGCTTGGAAAATTCCAGAAAATGATGTCATGGCTTTAGAAGCTTCTAATAGGCTAATTGACATCATTTGAGTCAATTGGAGGTGTACCTTTGGATGTATTTCAAGGCCTACCTTCAACCTCAGTGCATCTTTTCTCAAATTCATGGGAAAATCAAAAGAAATCTGCCAAGACCTCAGAAAAAAAATTGTAGACCTCCACAAGTCTGGTTCATCCT